>JAENPR010002904.1:0-36006 GCA_018135685.1 Themeda triandra | reverse complement strand
CATATTTGCACACACGACTTTGCTGCCGCACGGCCGATTCCTATGCGTCCTACGGCTCCTCGCACCAAGTTAAGCACGCCCATGCACCATGGTTAAGGCGTTTTAACACCTTTGGCCTCTCCACCACAGCATTTATTACCGCCCGAGAACTCGAATGGCCCTTAACCATGGCTCCACAGCTCTAGAACTCGCCATATTTGCACACACGACTATGCTACCGCACGGCGCCTCCTCGCATGTCCTATAGCTCTCGACACTAGGTCAAGCACGACCGTGTGCCATGGTTAAGGCATTTTGACGCCTCGGCCTCACCACCACAATATTTGTCATCACCCGAGAGCCCGAACGGCCCTTAACTATAGCTCCACGACCTGCAACATCCATTATTGCACACACGACCGTGCCGCCGCACGCCGGATCCCGTGCATCCTACGGCTCTCGGCACCAGGTCAAGCACGCTCGTACACCATGGTTAAGCCATTTTGATGCCTCTCACCTCTCCACCATAGAGTTTTTCATCACCCGAGAGCCTGAAGGGCCCTTAACCACAGCCCCACGGCTACAAAACCGCCATATTTGCACACACGACCATGCCGCCGCACGGCTGGTTCCAACGCATCCTATGGCTCTCGCACCGAGTCAAGCATGCCCGTACGCCATGGTTAAGGCATTTTGACACCTCCTCGGGCCTCTCTACCATAGCGTTTAACATCGCCGAGAGCCTGAACGGCCCTTAACCTTGGCTCCACGGCTCCGGAACCGCCATATTTGCACACATGACCATGCCGCCGCACGGCCGCCCAACGCATCCTATGGCTCCCGGCACCGAGTCAAGCATGCCCGTACGCCATGGTTAAGGCATTTTGACACCTCTAGCCTCTCCACCACGCCGTTTGTTGCCACTTGAGAACCCGAATTGCCCTTAACCATGGCTCCACAAACTAGAACCGCCATATTTGCACACACAAATATGCTACCGCACAGCCGGTTCGTGCATGTCCTATGCCTCTTGACACTTGGTCAAGCATGACCGTATGCCATGGTTAAGGTGTTTTGATGCCTCCGGCCTCACCACCACAATGTTTGTCATCACAGAGCCCGAACGGCCCTTAACTACAACTCCACGACTCCAGAACATCCATAATTGCACACACGACGTGCCGCCGCACGGCCGGATCCCGTGCATCCTATGGCTCTCGCACCGGGTCAAGCACGCCCGTATGCCATGGTTAAGCCATTTTGATGCCTCTCACCTCTCCACCATAGAGTTTTCCATCACCCGAGAGCCCGAAGGGCCCTTAACCATGCCTCCACGGCTCCAAAACTGCCATATTTGCACACTCGACCATGCCGCCGCACGGCCGGTTCCAACGCATTTTATGGCTCCCGCCTCGAGTCAAGCATGCCCGTACGCCATGGTTAAGGCATTTTGACACCTCCGGCCTCTCTACCATAGCGTTTGCCATCACTCGAGAGCCCGAACGACTTAACCCTGGCTCCACGGCTCGTAACCGCCATATTTGCACACACGACTTTGCTGCCGCACGGCCGGTTCCTGAGCATCCTACGGCTCCTCGCACCAAGTCAAGCACGCCCATGCACTATGGTTAAGGCATTTTGACACCGCTGGCCTCTCGACCACAGCATTTCTTGCCGCCCAAGAACCTGAATGGCCCTTAACCATGTCTCCACCGTTCTAGAATTGCCATATTTGCACACACGACTATGCTACCGCACAGCCGGTTCCTACGTGTCCTACAGCTCCCGACACTAGGTCAAGCACGACCGTATGCCATGGTTAAGGCGTTTTGACACCTCTAGCCCCACCACCACAATGTTTGTCATCACCCGAGAGCCCGAACGGCCCTTAACTATAGCTCCACGACTCCAGAACATCCATAATTGCACACACGACTGTGCTGGCGCACGGCCGGATCCAGTGCATCCTACGGCTCTCGGCACCGGTTCAAGCACACCCATACGCCATGGTTAAGCCATTTTGATGCCTCTCACCTCTCCACCATAGAGTTTTCCATCACCCGAGAGCCTGAAGGGCCCTTAACCATGGCTCCACGGCAGCAAACCGCCACATTTGCAAACACGACCATGCCGCCGCATGGTCGGTTCCAACGCATCCTATGGCTCCCGCACCGAGTCAAGCAAGCCCGTACGCCATGGTTAAGTCATTTTGACACCTCTAGCCTCTCTACCATAGCGTTTGTCATCGCCGAGAGCCCGAACGGCCCTTAACCTCGGCTCCACGGCTCCGTAACCGCCATATTTGCACACACGACTTGCCGCCGCACGGCCGGTTCCTATGCGTCCTACGGCTCCTCGCACCAAGTCAAGCACGCCCATGCACCATGGTTAAGGCGTTTTAACACCTTTGGCCTCTCCACCACAGCGTTTATTACCACCCGAGAACCCGAATGGCCCTTAACCATGGCTCCACAACTCTAGAACTGCCATATTTGCACACACACTATGCTACCGCACAGCCAGTTCCTGCATGTCCTATAGCTCTCAACACTAGGTCAAGCACGACCGTATGCCATGGTTAAGGCGTTTTGACACCTCTGGCCTCACCACCACAATATTTATCATCACCTGAGAGCCCGAACGGCCCTTAACTATAGCTCCACGACCTGTAACATCCATAATTGCACACACGACTGTCCCGCCGCACAACCGGATCCCCGTGCATCCTACGGCTCCTAAGACCGGGTCAAGCACGCCCATACGCCATGGTTAAGCCATTTTGATGCCTCTCACCTCTCCACCATAGAGTTTTTCATCACCCGAGAGCCTGAAGGGCCCTTAACCACAAATCCACGGCTGCAAAACTGCCATATTTGCACACACGACCATGCTGCCGCACGGTCGGTTCCAACGCATCCTATGGCTCTCGGCACTGAGTCAAGCATGCTCGTACGCCATGGTTAAGGCATTTTGACACCCCTGGCCTCTCTACCATAGCGTTTGCCATTGCTCGAGAGCCTGAACGGCCCTTAACCTTGGCTCCATGGCTCCAGAACCGCCATATTTGCACACACGACCATGCCGCCGCACGGGCCGCCTCAACGCATCCTATGGCTCCCGGCACCGAGTCAAGCATGCTCGTACGCCATGGTTAAGGCATTTTGACACCTCTAGCCTCTCCACCATAGCGTTTGTTGCCGCCGAGAACCCGAATGGCCCTTAACCATGGCTCCACAGCTCAAGAACCGCCATATTTGCACACACGAATATGCTACCGCACAGCCGGTTCGTGCGTGTCCTACATGCCTCTTGACACTAGGTCAAGCATGACCGTATGCCATGGTTAAGGCGTTTTGATGCCTCCGGCCTCACCACCACAATGTTTGTCATCACCCAAGAGCCCGAACGGCCCTTAACTACAGCTCCACGACCTGTAACATCCATAATTGCACACACGAGTGTGCCGCCGCACGGCCGGATCCTCGTGCATCCTATGGCTCTCGCACCGGGTCAAGCACGCCCGTACGCCATGGTTAAGCCATTTTGATGCCTCTCACCTCTCCACCATAGAGTTTTCCATCACCCGAGAGCCCGAAGGGCCCTTAACCATGCCTCCACGGCTCCAATACCGCCATATTTGCACACTCGACCATGCCGCACGGCCGGTTCCAACGCATTTTATGGCTCCCGTCTCCGAGTCAAGCATGCCCGTACACCATGGTTAAGGCATTTTGACACCTTCCGCCTCTCTACCATAGCGTTTGCCATCACTCGAGAGCCTGAACGGCACTTAACCTCGGCTCCACGGCTCCAGAACTGCCATTTTTGCACACACGACTTTGCTGCCGCACGGCCGGTTCCTGCGCATCCTACGGCTCCTCACACCAAGTCAAGCATGCCCATGCACTATGGTTAAGGCATTTTGACACCGCTGGCCTCTCGACCACAGCATTTGTTGCCACCCAAGAACCCGAATGGCCATTAACCATGGCTCCACCGCTCTAGAACTGCCATATTTGCACACACGACTATGCTACCGCACAGCCGGTTCCTACGTGTCCTACAGCTCTCGACACTAGGTCAAGCATGACCATATGCCATGGTTAAGGCATTTTGACACCCCTAGAACCACCACCACAATGTTTGTCATCACCCGAGAGCCTGAACGGCCCTTAACTATAGCTCCATGACTCCAGAAGATCCATAATTGCACACACGACTGTGCTGGCGCACGGCCGGATCCTGTGCATCCTACGGCTCTCGGCACCGGTTCAAGCACACCCGTACGCCATGGTTAAGCCATTTTGATGCCTCTCACCTCTCCACCATAGAGTTTTCCATCACCCGAGAGCCTGAAGGGCCCTTAACCATGGCTCCACGGCAAACCGCCACATTTGCACACACGACCATGCCGCCGCATGGTCGGTTCCAACGCGTCCTATGGCTCCCGCACCGAGTCAAGCAAGCCCGTACGCCATGGTTAAGGCATTTTGACACCTCGGCCTCTCTACCATAGCGTTTGTCATCGCCGAGAGCCCGAACGGCCTTAACCTCGGCTCCACGGCTCTAGAACCGCCATATTTGCACACACGACTTTGCCGCCGCACGGCCGGTTCCTATGCGTCCTACGGCTCCTCGCACCAAGTCAAGCACGCCCATGCACCATGGTTAAGGCATTTTAACACCTTTGGCCTCTCCACCACAAATATGATTACCGCCCGAGAACCCGAATGGCCCTTAACCATGGCTCCACAACTCTAGAACTCGCCATATTTGCACGCACGACTATGCTACCGCACGCCCAGTTCCCCGCATGTCCTATAGCTCTCGACACTAGGTCAAGCATGACCGTAGGCCATGGTTAAGGCATTTTGATGCCTCCGGCCTCACCACCACAATATTTGTCATCACCCGAGAGCCCGAACGGCCCTTAACTATAGCTCCACGACTCCGTAACATCCATAATTGCACACACGACCGTGCCGCCGCACAGCCGGATCCCCGTGCATCCTACGGCTCTTGGCACCGGGTCAAGCACGCCCGTACGCCATGGCTAAGCCATTTTGATGCCTCTCACCTCTCCACCATAGAGTTTTTCATCACCCGAGAGCCCGAAGGGCCCTTAACCCGCCTCCACGGCCGCAAAACCGCCATATTTGCACACATGACCATGCTGCCGCACGGTCGGTTCCAACGCATCCTATGGCTCTTGGCCGTACGCCATGGTTAAGGCATTTTGACACCTCCGGCCTCCCTACCATAGCGTTTGCCATCGCCGAGAGCCCGAACGGCCCTTAACCTTGGCTCCACGGCTCCTAGCCGCCATATTTGCACACACGACCATGCCGCCGCATGGTCGGGGCCAACGCATCCTATGGCTCCCGGCACCGAGTCAAGCATGCCCGTATGCCATGGTTAAGGCATTTTGACACATCTAGCCTCTCCACCACAGCGTTTGTTGCTGCCGAGAACCTCGAATGGCCCTTAACCATGGCTCCACAAACTCTAGAACTGCCATATTTGCACACACGAATATGCTACCGCACAAACCGGTTCGTGCGTGTCCTACAGCCTTCTTGACACTAGGTCAAGCATGACCGTATGCCATGGTTAAGGCGTTTTGATGCCTCTGGCCTCACCACCACAATGTTTGTCATCACCCAAGAGCCTGAACGGCCCTTAACTATAGCTCCACGACTCCGTAACATCCATAATTGCACACACGACCGTGCCGCCGCACGGCCGGATCCCCGTGCATCCTATGGCTCTCGGCACCGGGTCAAGCACGCCCGCGTACGAGATGGTTTAGCCATTTTGATGCCTCTCACCTCTCCACCATAGAGTTTTCCATCACCCGAGAACCCGAAGGGCCCTTAACCATGCCTCCACGGCTCCAAAACCGCCATATTTGCACACTCGACCATGCCGCCGCACGGCCGGTTCCAACGCATTTTATGGCTCCCGCTCCGAGTCAAGCATGCCCGTACGCCATGGTTAAGGCATTTTGACACCTCTAGCCTCTCTACCATAGCGTTTGCCGTCACTCGAGAGCCTGAACGGCACTTAACCTCGGCTCCACGGCTCTAGAACTGCCATATTTGCACACACGACTTTGCTGCCGCACGGCCGGTTCCTGCGCATCCTACGGCTCCTCGCACCAAGTCAAGCACACCCATGCACTATGGTTAAGGCATTTTGACACCGCTGGCCTCTCGACCATAGCATTTGTTGCCGCCCAAGAACCTGAATGGCCCTTAACTATGGCTCCACCGCTCTAGAACTGCCATATTTGCACACACGACTATGCTACCGCACAGCCGGTTCCTACGTGCCCTAGAGCTCTCGACACTAGGTCAAGCACGACCGTATGCCATGGTTAAGGCATTTTGACACCTCTGGCCTCACCACCACAATGTTTGTCATCACCCAAGAGCCCGAACGGCCCTTAACTATAGCTCCACGACTCCGTAACTTCCATAATTGCACACGACCGTGCTAGCACACGGCCGCATCCCGTGCATCCTACGGCTCTCGCACCGGTTCAAGCACACCCGTACGCCATGGTTAAGCCATTTTGATGCCTCTCACCTCTCCACCATAGAGTTTTCCATCACCCGAGAGCCTCGAAGGGCCCTTAACCATGGCTCCACGGCAAGAAAACCGCCACATTTGCACACACGACCATGCCGCCGCATGGTCGGTTCCAACGCGTCCTATGGCTCCCGCACCGAGTCAAGCAAGCCCGTACGCCATGGTTAAGGCATTTTGACACCTCTAGCCTCTCTACCATAGCGTTTGCCGTCGCCGAGAGCCCGAACGGCCCTTAACCTCGGCTCCACAGCCTCCGTAACCGCCATATTTGCACACACGACTTTGCCGCCGCACGGCCGGTTCCTATGCGTCCTACGGCTCGCACCAAGTCAAGCACGCCCATGCACCATGGTTAAGCCATTTTAACCCCTTTGGCCTCTCCACCACAGCGTTTGTTACCGCCCCGAGAACCCGAATGGCCCTTAACCATGGCTCCACAGCTCTAGAACCGCCATATTTGCACACACGACTATGCTACCGCACAGCCCAGTTCGCATGTCCTATAGCTCGACACTAGGTCAAGCACGACCGTATGCCATGGTTAAGGCATTTTGACGCCTCGGCCTCACCACCACAATATTTGTCATCACCCGAGAGCCCGAACAGCCCTTAACTATAGCTCCACGACCTGCATCCATAATTGCACACACGATCGTGCCGCCGCACAAACCGGATCCCCCGTGCATCCTACGCCTCTCGCACCGGGTCAAGCACGCCCGTACGCCATGGTTAAGCCATTTTGATGCCTCTCACCTCTCCACCATAGAGTTTTTCATCACACGAGAGCCTAAAGGGCCCTTAACCACGCTCCACGGCCGCAAAACCGCCATATTTGCACACACGACCATGCCGCCGCACCGTCGGTTCCAACGCATCCTATGGCTCTCGCACCGAATCAAGCATGCCCGTACGCCATGGTTAAGGCATTTTGACACCTCCGGCCTCTCTACCATAGCGTTTTCCATCGCCGAGAGCCCGAATGGCCCTTAATCTTGGCTCCACGGCTCTAGAACCGCCATATTTGCACACACGACCATGCCGCCGCACGGTCGCCGGCCAACGCATCCTATGGCTCCCGGCACCGAGTCAAGCATGCCCGTACGCCATGGTTAAGGCATTTTGACACCTCTAGCCTCTCCACCACAGCGTTTGTTGCCGCCGAGAACCCGAATGGCCCTTAACCATGGCTCCACAAACTCTAGAACTGCCATATTTGCGCACACGAATATGCTACCGCACGCCCGGTTCGTGCGTGTCCCATGCCTCTTGACACTAGGTCAAGCATGACCGTATGCCATGGTTAAGGCGTTTTGATGCCTCCGGCCTCACCACCACAATGTTTGTCATCACCCGAGAGCCCGAACGGCCCTTAACTACAGCCCCACGACTCCAACATCCATAATTGCACACATGACCGTGCTGCCGCACGGCCGGATCCCGTGCATCCTATGGCTCTCGGCACCAGTCAAGCACGCCCGTACGCCATGGTTAAGCCATTTTGATGCCTCTCACCTCTCCACCATAGAGTTTTCCATCGCCCGAGAGCCTGAAGGGCCCTTAACCATGCCTCCAAGGCTCCAAAACCGCCATATTTGCACACTCGACCATGCTGCCGCACGGCCGGTTCTAACGCATTTTATGGCTCCCGCTCCGAGTCAAGCATGCCCGTACGCCATGGTTAAGGCATTTTGACACCTTTGGCCTCTCTACCATAGCGTTTTCCATCACTCGAGAGCCCGAACGGCACTTAACCTCGGCTCCACGGCTCCCGAACCGCCATATTTGCACACACGACTTTGCCGCCGCACGGCCGGTTCGCGCATCCGACGGCTCCTCGCACCAAGTCAAGCACGCCCATGCACTATGGTTAAGGCATTTTGACACCGCCGGGCCTCTCGACCCACGCATTTGTTGCCGCCCAAGAACCCGAATGGCCCTTAACCATGGCTCCACCGCTCTAGAACCGCCATATTTGCACACACGACTATGCTACCGCACGCCCGGTTCCTACGTGTCCTATCTGCTCTCGACACTAGGTCAAGCATGACCGTATGCCATGGTCAAGGCATTTTGACACCTCTCGGCCCCACCACCACAATGTTTGTCATCACCCGAGAGCCCGAACGGCCCTTAACTATAGCTCCACGACCCGCAACATCCATAATTGCACACACGACTGTGCCGGCGCACGGCCGGATCCCGTGCATCCTACGGCTTCGCACCGGTCAAGCACACCCGTACACCATGGTTAAGCCATTTTGATGCCTCTCACCTCTCCACCGTAGAGTTTTCCATCACCCGAGAGCCCGAAGGGCCCTTAACCATGGCTCCACGGCGCAAAACCGCCACATTTGCACACACGACCATGCCGCCGCATGGTCGGTTCCAACGTCCTATGGCTCCCGCACCGAGTCAAGCAAGCCCGTACGCCATGGTTAAGGCATTTTGACACCTTCCGGCTCTCTACCATAGCGTTTGTCGTCGCTCAAGAGCCCGAACGGCCCTTAACCTCGGCTCCACGGCTCCGTAACCGCCATATTTGCACACACGACTTTGCTGCCGCACGGCCGGTTCCTATGCGTCCTACGGCTCCTCGCACCAAGTCAAGCACGCCCATGCACTATGGTTAAGGCGTTTTAACACCTTTGTGAAGGGTTATGAGGGTGCTACGCTAGCCAGAAAACAAAAACTTTTTCTACCTCATCGCCCGGGATCTACTACTAGTTACAGGTTACGGGATTACCACTAGACGCGAGTAGCGCGGAAGACGACTCGATGTAGTCGAATGCGTCGCAGCAGTGCCGTGCGCTTGCGTGGTCGTCCAACAACTCCTCCCACCACTTGCGGTTCGTGCGGTTCGTCCTCGTGCTCCGGATGCAAAGACCTCCGAGGTGTCACACACGTACGAGGGAGAAGCGATGCGCCTCCGGGACCGCTAGGTCCGCGAGGAGCGAAGGCGAGAGCATGGAGGGCGACGGCGGCTGCCAAAGGCGTGGATTGGTTGTGTCCGTTTGGCCACGCCCCTCCCCTCTTCTTATATAGGTGTCTCTCATGTGCTTTCCGAATTGAGACGCATTAGAAACCCTAAGCCTTGTCTAATTCGAGTCCAACTCGAATTAGGCTTCCACCTCTCTTAAGCGTGCGACCCTATGGGTTCACGCACACATAGACATGGGCCGAATACTCCTATTCGCCCAATAGCCGACAGCGGCCTCTAGCAAGGCATGACAACTCCTATGCGTACGCAAATGATCATATCGTACGACGAACCACTACGACCATATACAAGTTACTCCCTTGCCTCATGATATATGGTTCAACTCGTGGGTTAACACTTAATCCAAGCACGGCCATGCATTTGTTGATCCAATCACTTGAGTGATCCAGTGATATCTCTCTCATTAGAGAGGGGCAAGTCCCATCTTGATTGTCTATGTCTCGAAAGATGCTTCTCGACAAACCCGAAGACATCCTTTATAACTACCCAAAGACGGAGTAGCGTTTGTCGGTCCCTAAGCAAGTCGATACACATCTCGAGTACATACAACAATCTCAGTCGAAGGACATAACGTATATGATGTGTATAGAGACAATCTCATTTCCGGTCGGGCCCAAATACATGTCATACATGTGCCCACATTATTAGTTCGACATCTCCATGTCCATGACTTGTGAAACATAGTCATCAACTAATAATGTGCTAGTCTAATATTCATGTGTGTCCTCACATGAACTCCGACCCGAGTGACGAATATAGAATAACCATACAAGTAAAAGAGTTCCACAAACAATTCACATAATTGCCAATCAATACAAGTTGTCTTTAATGGATATTCAATAGACATATTTTATATATCATGGATACAAGCGGAATATCATCATCTCTATGATTACCTCTAGGGCATATTCCCAACAAATTCTCCCACTTGCACTAGAGTTAATCTCTAATATGTCTAATCCCCATAGACCTCATGTGCGCCTCATGCTTAGGGTCAGTGGAAGAGCCTTTGTCAACGGATCTGCTACATTTAAATCCGTATGTATTTTGCACATTTTAATTTCACCTTCACCGATGAACCGTCGAATGAGGTGAAATTTTCGTCGTACATGTTTGTTCTTCTCGGTGATTCCTTGGCTCCTTAGCCTCGCGCTATCGCCCCATTATTATCACAATGTAGATTCAATGGGCTAGCCGCATTAGGAAACACACCAAGATCAATGAGGAAATGCCTCATCCAAACACCTTCCTTTGCGCTTCCGGCCGCAATGTACTCGATTTCGTTGTAGAATCGGACACCGTCTCCGCTTGGAACTTTTCCAAACTATCGCACCACCATTTACCGTGAACACGAAACCTGATTGAGATTGTGAATCATCTACATTAGTTTGGAAGCTAGCATCGGTGTAACCATTTACAACGAGCTCTTCCTCACCTCCATAGATCAGAACTCATCCTTAGTTCTTCTCAAGTACTTAAGGATGTTTTTAACCGGGTCCCAAAGACTCTCACCAGATTGCCTTGGTACCGCCGCAACACTTAGAGCATATGAGACATCTCGGGCGAGTACATATTATGGCATACATGATGGAACCGACTGCCGAAGCATATGGAACCTTACTCATGCGTTTGCGCTCTTCATCTGATGAAGGACATTGCTTGTCGCTAAAGCGCATACCATGTGACATAGGCAAGAACCCTTTCTTGGATTGCTCCATGTTGAACCGTTTCAACACCTTGTCAATATATGTATCTTGGCATAATCCTATTAGTCTTTTCGACCTATCTCTATAGATCTTAATGCCCAAGATGTATGCCGCATCTCCCAAATCCTTCATAGAAAAACTATTATTCGGTGAAGTCTTTACAAGATTGCAACATAGGAATGTCATTCCCAATCAATAGTATGTCATCCACATACAAGATTAGAAATACAACAAATAAGCTCCCACTAGCCTTTTGGTAAACACAAGGCTCTTCTTCATTCCGACGGAAGCCAAACCCTTTGACAACCTCATCAAAACGAATGTTCCAATTCCGAGATGCTTGCTTTAACCCATAAATAGATTTCTTAAGCTTGCATATTTTTCCAGCATTATTTGGATCAACAAAACCTTCGGCCGTATCATATACACGTCCTCTTCCAAATTTCCATTTAGAAAGGTCGTTTTAACATCCATCCGCCAAATTTCATAATCGAAATAGGCAAACTATTGCTAGAATGATCCGGATAGATTTAAGCATCGCTACCGGAGAGAATGTCTCGTCGTAGTCAATTTCTTGAACTTGCCGAAAACCCTTTGCGACAAGTCGAGCTTTATAGACGTGAACATTTCCGTCCATATCTTTCTTCTTTTTATAGATCCATTTGCACTTGATGGGTCTAACACCATCGCGGGTCAACCAAGTTCCAAACTTGATTATTTCCCATGGAATCTATCTCGGATCTCATGGCACTCGCCATTGCTCGGAATCGAGTCCATCATAGCTTCGCGTATGTTGCGTGTTCGTCATCGTCCAACAATAACGATCCCCACGCAATTTGCGAAGTCTTGCGATCTTCGTGGTTGTGGAGGTGTTTCGTGGCCACGGGCATCTCAACTTGTTCTCGCTACATTAGCATCACTCGTAGAGTCCTTCTCGACCGGCTCATCTTGAATTTCTTCAAGATACACCTTTTGTCCACTCTTCTCTCTTTTGAGAAACTCTTTCTCTAAGAAAACACCATTTCGAGCAACAAACACTTTGCCCTCTGAGCGGTTGTAGAAGTAATATCCTAAAGTTTCCTTTGGATATCCCACGAAAAAACACTTGTCCGATTTGGGTGTTAGCTTATCCGATATAAGCCGTTTGACATAAACCTCACAACCCCAAAATTTTTTTAGAAAAGACAAACTAGGACTCTTCCCACCATATCTCATATGGTGTCTTAACTACGGATTTAGATGGTACTCTATTCAATGTGAAAGCCGTTGTTTCTAGAGCATATCCCCAAAACGATAAAGGTAGGTCCGATCGGCTCATCATAGACCGAACCATGTCCAACAAAGTCCGATTACGCCGCCGTACACGCCATTTCTCTCGTGGCGTTCCGGTGGCGTAAGCCGTGGAACAATTCCGCAACTCTTAAGATGATTGCTAAACTCATGACTCAAATATTCGCCTCCACGATCGATCGCAAGGCCTTAATTTTCTTGCCACGTTGGTTCTCTACTTCATTCTGAAATTCTTTGAACTTTTCAAATGTTTCGCACTTATGCTTCATTAGGTAGACATAGCCATATCTACTAAAGTCATCGCAAAAGTTATGAAGTATTGAAAACCGCCTCTAGTCAAGCCGTGCTCATTGGTCCACATACATCACTATGTACTAGTTCCAATAAGTCGACGCTTCAGAAAACCCGAAAGGCGTCTGGTCATCTTGCCTAAAAGGCAAGCCTCACATGTCTCGTAAGATTCAAAATCAAACGAAGTTAGAAGTCCATCATCATGGAGCCTCTTCATGCGATTTTCACTTATATGACCCAAACGACAATGCCACATATATGTAGGACTTAACTCATTAAGCCGAGGCCTTTTAGCATTAACATTACAGACAGGTGTTTCTTCACGCTTCTACTTCTTATCATTCCCTGCATCATATTGCGAATATGAGCAACCGATCCGGTATCAAATACCCAAGAATTGATATAAGAGTTAGCGAGGAAGATGTCTGTAACATAAACAACAAGCGTATGAGCGGGAGTACCTTTACTACCACCGTCCTTCTCTAAGGACGCCAAGTACAGCTTGCGCTTTCTCTTCCAAAGACCATTCTTACCACAATGAAAACATTTAGCATCGCCCTATGGTCCAGCCTTTGGGGGCGGCGGAGCCGGCTTGGAGATCTCATCTTTAGCCTTGCCCTTTTTCTTCCCCCAGCCCTTCTTTCTCTTAAAGTTAGGCTTGTTCCGGGACTCGCCAACACTTGGCCACCGACCCGCTTCTTAATGTCACCGCTGTTTTCAAAGATGCCACACAACTCATTCAAGCCCCTCTCTCGCCCCATGCATATGGTAGTTCGCAATGAAGTTCCCATAGCTAGGCGGCGAGACGAGAGAATGAAATCAAGAGCCAACTCGGGCCAATTGGGAAGCCTAGCTTCTCCAACCTCCGAGTGTAACCAACCATCTTGATTACGTGTGGCCCAACAAACCGCACCCTCTCGCTAGCTTGGTTTCAAAGAAGCGCCTTAGAGACATTGAACCTTTCAAATTCTAGCTTGAGTTTGGAACATATCCTCAAGCGCCACGATCATATCGTTCGCCGAGTGATTGTTATCGAACCGCATCCGCAGATCGGATTCCATACATGCAAGCATAAGGCAGCTTATTTCAAGATCAAGATCACATGCTTTCTTGTAAGCGCCACAGCAGCTAGATGCATCATCGCAGTGCTCATCCGGTAAGGGGTTGTCTAGATATTCCTCCTTTTTCTCAAATTTCCGAGAACAATTCTCGGATTGCGGATCCAATCCGCATAATTTGTTCCATTCAACTTATCTTTCTCAATGATCGAACGCAAAGTAAATGGTTGCTTAGAAGACACCATTTAATCTACAACAAAAGTAATGCAAAATACTAAGACAAAATATCCATGATAGAGTAAATAATATCAAATATGATCTACTCCCACTAAAATCAATATCCCTCGATTGAAACTTAGTGATTCAAGACCCACAACTAGCAAGTCGACTAGTGAGCTTTAGCATCACCGCTAGAAGACATGATAGATCGGTAAGCAACTCTTTGCTAATCATATGGCATATGACTCTTGTTGTTGGATAGCATCTCTATGCTTGGGTTACCAACTTCTCATGCTCCAAGGTCCCTAACCGTTAGGATGACCTTGTTTAAGCAACCAAACCTTCCGGTAGTATCCAATACGAACCTCGTTTTTGTCAAGTAAAATCGATGGCACCCTAATTTCATAGACCCACCATCGATTGTACAAGACAACACAAGGCAAGGTTTGGGGGAGCACAAACTTAAACATTATCGAGGGATCGTTCTACTTCACTACCGCACGAATGTAGACAAAAACATTATAGCATGTGAAAGTAGAACATGGTAAGAACGACATAAACACAGATATGGGCTATACCCAGCCATCAAAACCAAGAAAACAAGGTAACCGATTCGACTACAAAAAGTAAATCGCGAAAAACTCTATCTTTCAAGCCGCTTTTTCGCAAATCTGCTCGGGCCAAACCGACAAGGGTGGATGTAAAATTTTTTCTCTACAACGTTCGTTTAAGAATCATCTCGATCCGAGTTACGGTTAAAAAGTTACGGCTGTTTTACGAACAGAACTTTTCTCAAGAACCCGGCACCCGGGGGCGATCCACCGCCACCGCCGCGCATCACATGCGCTCGGCACTTGACCTAGGGTTCAATTCGATCAATCTGATTGATCTCTAACTTGCCGTGATTGGATTTACATGTATCACTTAACTCGGATGGCGGAATTCCGACCGGTACGAGTAGATCGTTACAAGACCAACGTGGCAAGATCATGAACCAAGATCAGAGACTCATCTAAAACCACGCATATCACATATGCGACATCCGAACCTATAACAACGCAAAGATAGAGCTCGATACCACCGAAGGGTTATGAGGGTGCTACGCTAGCCGTAAAACAAAAACTTTTTCTACCTCATCGCCCAGATCTACTACTAGTTACAGTTACGGGATTACCACTAGACGCGCTGCAGCGGAAGACGACTCGATGTAGTCGAACGCGTCGCAGCAAGGCCGTGCGCTTGCGTGGTCGTCCAACAACTCCTCCCACCACTCTGCGGTTCGTGCGGTTCGTCCTCGTGCTCCGATGCAAAGACCTCCGAGGTGTCACACACGTACGAGGGAGAAGCGATGCGCCTCCGGACCGCTAGGTCCGCGAGGAGCGAAGGCGAGAGCGTGGAGGGCGACGACGGCCGCCAAAGGCGTGGATTGGTTGTGTCCGTGTTTGGCCACGCCCTCCCCTCTTCTTATATAGGTGTCTCTCATGTGCTTTCCGAATTGGAGACGCATTAGAAACCCTAAGCCTTGTCTAATTCGAGTCCAACTCGAATTAGGCTTCCAAATCTTAAGCATGCGACCCTATGGGTTCACGCACACATAGACATGGGCCGAATACTCCTATTCGCCCAATAGCCGACGCGGCCTCTAGCAAGGCATGACAACTCCTATGCGTACGCAAATGATCATATCGACGAACCACTACGACCATATACAAGTTACTCCCTTGCCTCATGATATATGGTTCAACTCGTGGGTTAACACTTAATCCAAGCACGGCCATGCATTTGTTGATCCAATCACTTGAGTGATCCAAAGGATATCTCTCTCATTAGAGAGGGGCAAGTCCCATCTTGATTGTCTATGTCTCGTTAAAGATGCTTCTCGACAAACCCGAAGACATCCTTTATAACTACCCAAAGGACGGAGTAGCGTTTTGTCGGGCCTAAGCAAGTCGATACACATCTCGAGTACATACAACAATCTCAGTCGAAGGACATAACGTATATGATGTGTATAGAGACAATCTCATGTCGGGTCATCTAACCTACATGTCATACATGTGCCCACATTATTAGTTCGACATCTCCATGTCCATGACTTGTGAAACATAGTCATCAACTAATAATGTGCTAGTCTAATATTCATGTGTGTCCTCACATGAACTCCGACCAGGGACGAATATAGAATAACCATACAAGTAAAAGAGTTCCACAAACAATTCACATAATTGCCAATCAATACAAGTTGTCTTTAATGGATATTCAATAGACATATTTTATATATCATGGATACAAGCGGAATATCATCATCTCTATGATTACCTCTAGGGCATATTCCCAACACTTTGGCCTCTCCACCACAGCGTTTATTACCGCCCGAGAACCCGAATGGCCCTTAACCATGGCTCCACAGCTCTAGAACTGCCATATTTGCACACACGACTATGCTACCGCACAGCCAGTTCCTGCATGTCCTATAGCTCTCGACACTAGGTCAAGCACGACCGTATGCCATGGTTAAGGCGTTTTGACGCCCCTGGCCTCACCACCACAATATTTGTCATCACCCGAGAGCCCGAACGGCCCTTAACTATAGCTCCACGACTCCGCATCCATAATTGCACACACGACCGTGCCGCCGCACGCCGGATCCCGTGCATCCTACGGCTCCGGCACCGGGTCAAGCACGCCCGCGTACGCCATGGTTAAGCCATTTTGATGCCTCTCACCTCTCCACCATAGAGTTTTTCATCACCCGAGAGCCTGAAGGGCCCTTAACCACAGCTCCATGGCTGCAAAACTGCCATATTTGCACACACGACCATGCTGCCGCACGGTCGGTTCCAACGCATCCTATGGCTCTCGACACTAAGTCAAGCATGCCCGTACGCCTTGGTTAAGGCATTTTGACACCTCTGGCCTCTCTACCATAGCGTTTGCCATCGCTCGAGAGCCTGAACGGCCCTTAACCTTGGCTCCACGGCTCCAGAACTGCCATATTTGCACACACGACGATGCTGCCGCACGGTCAGTTCCAACGCATCCTATGGCTCCTGGCACTGAGTCAAGCATGGCCGCACGCCATGGTTAAGGCATTTTGACACCTCTAGCCTCTCCACCACAGCGTTTGTTGCTGCCTGAGAACCTGAATGGCCCTTAACCATGGCTCCACAGCTCTAGAACTACCATATTTGCACACACGAATATGCTACCGCACACCTCGGTTCGTGCGTGTCCTACAGCCTTCTTGACACTAGGTCAAGCATGACCGTATGCCATGGTTAAGGCATTTTGATGCCTCCGGTCTCACCACCACAATGTTTGTCATCACCCGAGAGCCCGAACGGCCCTTAACTACAGCTCCACGACTCTGCATCCATAATTGCACACACGACCGTGCCGCCGCACGGCCGGATCCCGTGCATCCTATGGCTCTCGGCACCGGGTCAAGCACGCCCGTACGCCATGGTTAAGCAATTTTGATACCTCTCACCTCTCCACCATAGAGTTTTCCATCACCCGAGAGCCCGAAGGGCCCTTAACCATGCCTCCACGGCTCCAAAACCGCCATATTTGCACACTCGACCATGCCGCCGCACGGCCGGTTCCAACGCATTTTATGGCTCCCGCTCGAGTCAAGCATGCCCGTACGCCATGGTTAAGGCATTTTGACACCTCCGGCCTCTCTACCATAGCATTTTCCATCACTCGACAGACGAACGACACTTAACCTCGGCTCCACGGCTCCGTAACCGCCATATTTGCACACACGACTTTATCGCCGCACGGCCGGTTCCGCGCATCCTACGGCCCTCGCACCAAGTCAAGCACGCCCATGCACTATGGTTAAGGCGTTTTGACACCGCCGGCCTCTCGACCACAGCATTTGTTGCCACCCAAGAACTCGAATGGCCCTTAACCATCGCTCCACCGCTCTAGAACCGCCATATTTGCACACACGACTATGCTACCGCACGCCCAGCCTTCCTACGTGTCCTACACTCTCGACACTAGGTCAAGCACGACCGTATGCCATGGTTAAGGCGTTTTGACACCTTCCGGACCCACCACCACAATGTTTGTCATCACTCGAGAGCCCGAATGGCCCTTAACTATAGCTCCACGACCCGTAACATCCATAATTGCACACACGACCGTGCTAGCGCACGGCCGGATCCCCGTGCATCCTACGGCTCCTGCACCGGTTCAAGCACACCCGTACGCCATGGTTAAGCCATTTTGATGCCTCTCACCTCTCCACCATAGAGTTTTCCATCACCCGAGAGCCTAAAGGGCCCTTAACCATGGCTCCACGGCAAGAGAAAACCGCCACATTTGCACACACGACCATGCCGCCGCATGGTCGGTTCCAACGCGTCCCTATGGCTCCCTGTGACCGAGTCCAAGAAGCCCGTACGCCATGGTTAAGGCATTTTGACACCTCTCCGGCCTCTCTACCATAGCGTTTGTCGTCGCCGAGAGCCCGAACGGCCCTTAACCTCGGCTCCACGGCTCCGTAACCGCCATATTTGCACACACGACTTTGCCGCCGCACGGCCGGTTCCTATGCGTCCTACGGCTTACTCGCACCAAGTCAAGCACGCCCATGCACCATGGTTAAGGCATTTTAACACCTTTGGCCTCTCCACCACAAGTGTTTATTACCGCCCGAGAACCCGAATGGCCCTTAACCATGGCTCCACAAAATCTCTAGAACTCGCCATATTTGCTCACACGACTATGCTACCGCACAAACCGCCGGTCCCGCATGTCCTATAGCTCTCGACACTAGGTCAAGCACGACCGTATGCCATGGTTAAGGCGTTTTGACGCCCGGCCTCACCACCACAATATTTGTCATCACCCGAGAGCCCGAACGGCCCTTAACTATAGCTCCACGACCTCATCCATAATTGCACACACGACGTGCCGCCGCACGCCCAGAACCCGTGCATCCTACGGCTTCTCGCACCGGTCAAGCACGCCCGTACGCCAAGGTTAAGCCATTTTGATGCCTCTCACCTCTCCACCATAGAGTTTTTCATCACCCGAGAGCCCGAAGGGCCCTTAACCACAAACACGGCCGCAAACCGCCATATTTGCACACACGACCATGCCGCCGCACGGCCGGTTCCAACGCATCCTATGGCTCTCGGCACCGAGTCAAGCATGCCCGTACGCCATGGTTAAGGCATTTTGACACCTCGGCCTCTCTACCATAGCATTTGCCATCGCCGAGAGCCCGAATGGCCCTTAACCTTGGCTCCACGGCTCCGAACCGCCATATTTGCACACATGACCATGCTGCCGCACGGCCGCCTCCAACGCATCCTATGGCTCCCGGCACCGAGTCAAGCATGCCCGTACGCCATGGTTAAGGCATTTTGACACCTCTAGCCTCTCCACCACAGCGCTTTGTTGCCGCCGAGAACCCGAATGGCCCTTAACCATGGCTCCACAGCCTCTAGAACCGCCATATTTGCACACACGAATATGCTACCGCACAAACCCGGTTCGTGCGTGTCCTACGCCCTCTTGACACTAGGTCAAGCATGACCGTATGCCATGGTTAAGGTGTTTTGATGCCTCCGGCCTCACCACCACAATGTTTGTCGTCACCCGAGGGCCCGAACGGCCCTTAACTATAGCTCCACGACTCCGCATCCATAATTGCACACATGACCGTGCCGCCGCACGGTCGGATCCCCGTGCATCCTATGGCTCTCGGCACCGGGTCAAGCACGCCCGTACGCCATGGTTAAGCCATTTTGATGCCTCTCACCTCTCCACCATAGAGTTTTCCATCACCCGAGAGCCCGAAGGTCCCTTAACCATGCCTCCACGGCTCCAAAACTGCCATATTTGCACACTCGACCATGCCGCGCACGGCCGGTTCCAACGCATTTTATGGCTCCCGCTCGAGTCAAGCATGCCCGTACCCCATGGTTAAGGCATTTTGACACCTCCGGCCTCTCTACCATAGCGTTTGCCATCACTCGAGAGCCCGAACGGCACTTAACCTCGGCTCCACGGCTCCGTAACCGCCATATTTGCACACACGACTTTGCCGCCGCACGGCCGGTTCCTCGCGCATCCTACGGCTCCTCGCACCAAGTCAAGCACGCCCATGCACTATGGTTAAGGAGTTTTGACACCGCCGGCCTCGACCACGCATTTGTTGCCGCCCAAGAACTCGAATGGCCCTTAACCATGGCTCCACCGCTCTAGAACCGCCATATTTGCACACACGACTATGCTACCGCACGGCCTTCCTACGTGTCCTACAAATTCTCGACACTAGGTCAAGCACGACCGTATGCCATGGTTAAGGCGTTTTGACACCTCCGGACCCACCACCACAATGTTTGTCATCACTCGAGAGCCCGAACGGCCCTTAACTATAGCTCCACGACTCCGTAACATCCATAATTGCACACACGACTGCTAGCGCACGGCCGGATCCTGTGCATCCTACGGCTCTCGGCACCGGTTCAAGCACACCCGTACGCCATGGTTAAGCCATTTTGATGCGTCTCACCTCTCCGCCATAGAGTTTTCCATCACCCGAGAGCCTAAAGGGCCCTTAACCCGGGCTCCACGGCAAAAACCGCCACATTTGCACACACGACCATGCCGCCGCATGGTCGGTTCCAACGCGTCCTATGGCTCCCTAAGACCGAGTCAAGCAAGCCCGTACGCCATGGTTAAGGCATTTTGACACCTCTCGGCCTCTCTACCATAGCGTTTGTCGTCGCCGAGAGCCCGAACGGCCCTTAACCTCGGTTCCACGGCTCCGTAACCGCCATATTTGCACACACGACTTTGCTGCCGCACGGCCGGTTCCTATGCGTCCTACGGCTACTCGCACCAAGTCAAGCACGCCCATGCACCATGGTTAAGGCATTTTAACACCTTTGGCCTCTCCACCACAGCATTTATTACTGCCCGAGAACCCGAATGGCCCTTAACCATGGCTCCACAGCTCTAGAACTGCCATATTTGCTCACACGACTATGCTACCGCACAGCCAGTTCCTGCATGTCCTATAGCTCTCGACACTAGGTCAAGCACGACCGTATGCCATGGTTAAGGCGTTTGACGCCTCTGGCCTCACCACCACAATATTTGTCATCACCCGAGAGCCCGAACGGCCCTTAACTATAGCTCCACGACCCGCAACATCCATAATTGCACACACGACTATGCTGCCGCACGCCCGCATCCCGTGCATCCTACGGCTCTCGGCACCGGGTCAAGCACGCCCGTACGCCAAGGTTAAGCCATTTTGATGCCTCTCACCTCTCCACCATAGAGTTTTTCATCACCCGAGAGCCCGAAGGGCCCTTAACCACGCCCCACGGCCGCAAAACCGCCATATTTGCACCCACGACCATGCCGCGCACGGCCGGTTCCAACGCATCCTATGGCTCTCGCACCGAGTCAAGCATGCCCGTACGCCATGGTTAAGGCATTTTGACACCTCTCGGCCTATCTACCATAGCATTTACCATCGCCAAGAGCCCGAACGGCCCTTAACCTTGGCTCCACGGCTCCGAACCGCCATATTTGCACACACGACCATGCCGCGCACGGCCGGGCCCAACGCATCCTATGGCTTCGCACCGAGTCAAGCATGCCCGTACGCCATGGTTAAGGCATTTTGACACCTCTAGCCTCTCCACCACAGCGTTTGTTGCCGCCGAGAACCCGAATGGCCCTTAACCATGGCTCCACAGCTCTAGAACCGCCATATTTGCACACACACGAATATGCTACCGCACAAACCGGTTCGTGCGTGTCCTGCGCCTCTTGACACTAGGTCAAGCATGACCGTATGCCATGGTTAAGGCGTTTTGATGCCTTCCGGCCTCACAACCACAATGTTTGTCATCACCCGAGAGCCCGAACGGCCCTTAACTACAGCTCCACGACTCCAACATCCATAATTGCACACACGACGTGCCGCCGCACGGCCGGATCCCCGTGCATCCTATGGCTCTCGGCACCGGGTCAAGCACACCCGTACACCATGGTTAAGCCATTTTGATGCCTCTCACCTCTCCACCATAGAGTTTTCCATCACCGAGAGCCCGAAGGGCCCTTAACCATGCCTCCATGGCTCCAAAACCGCCATATTTGCACACTCGACCAAGCCGCCGCACGGCCGGTTCCAACGCATTTTATGGCTCCCGCCCGAGTCAAGCATGCCCGTACGCCATGGTTAAGGCATTTTGACACCTCCGGCCTCTCTACCATAGCGTTTGCCGTCACTCAAGAGCCCGAACGGCACTTAACCTCGGCTCCACGGCTCCGTAACCGCCATATTTGCACACACGACTTTGTTGCCGCACGGCCGGTTCCGCGCATCCTACGGCTCGCACCAAGTCAAGCACGCCCATGCACTATGGTTAAGGCGTTTTGACACCGCTGGCCTCTTGTTGACGGTCGTTAAGTGCCAATTTTTATCGTCAACTAAACATGAGAAAGGACTAAAATATGTTCACCAACTAGATATAGGGGTTATACTGACAGAATTCCATGAGTTTTGGTGAATGTCTGCTTCTCATAGGTGTCACCGAAAATACCCAAGGAAGGCCTACATGTCGTTTACATAGAGATAATCGGGAACCGGTGAAAATTCTCGTAATCCGGAAGGTTCGAGAAGGCTCGGACCAAACGGAGCCCGAACGGGCTCGTGGAGAGTCGGCCGACTCCCACCCTTGGTCGGCCGACTCATGACCCGGACCAATCAAGATCAGCCTCGCGGATCCCCGTTCATCGTCCGTTTAGGTCGGTTTGATCCGAGGGCCGTGGTGCATCCTAGAGGGCTATATAAACAGGGCCCCCGGCCCCCGGAGGAGGCATCCCTTAAACCCTAATTCATTATCTCCCGGGGAACTGGATCGAGTTGTAGAGGCGTCCCTTGAATGGATGACTTCTCCTCTCTAGAGAATTAGAGCTAGATATTCCAATGTAGTAGATTAGATCTAGATGAGAGTTAGGGAGAGAGGAGCTACGCTCCAGCTCGAGAAGTCTTCGAGATTTGGTATGCCTTTGTATCTATTCTTTACAAGACTTATGCTTTAATATATTTATTCTTCTCTATCTACTTTATGCCTTTCATATGTTTGCTTAGTATAGTTGTTGCATCTTAGCATGGGATCTTTGCTCGTATTGAGTGCTCTAGTTATTGCGCATAGCTAGAGTAGTAATCGATAGTATAGGCATGGTGTCTAGACTATAGGTTACCTGAGGTTGCGCCCAATCCCACGGATAGTTGTGGTAGCCCCAGAGGTGACAGCCTGCCGCCTTTGTATTCCACCACGTTCGGGTTGGTGTTTCGTAGAGCTTTTTGGCAGCCTTCCCCGACTACTCTTTACCCAGCCTTTCTTCGAGAGTCGAAAAGGTACTATTGCTCCAAAGTGCTATTGTGTGATTGCTATATCTAACCATTCCCGTTATCATAGAACCCGTAGTATTAGAGAAGTATTTAGAACCTTGATCTCTCCCGTTGTTCTCTCACTCTAGCTAGCTACTTATATATATATAGAATTCTCGTGTGTGCTTTTATTCTTATATCCTATCATATATCATTTACCCCCGCTTTAGTCTAGTTGGTTTACTAAGTTAGTAGATGCATGATGGTGAGTTATCGATTCTTTAACCCTTGCTTCCCGTGGTAAAATATAAATAACGATACCTGGATACTCCCGTAAAATGCTACAATGGTATGTTCTCAGGCGCTTGCGGAATGCTTCTTATTTTAGTTGCACTTAACAAATACCAACAAGCATTTTTGGCGCCGTTGTTTGGGAAGCAATTGGTGTTAAGTTTTTGATACCGATCTTGATGTCTCGCTAATTTAGTGTATCACTAGCTTTAGTAGGATTACCCCTTGTTCCGTTGAGTGTGGAATAGACAGACAAAAGATGTCGTTTTGACCTTCCGACAAACTTCCACAAGACATTAAAGAGCCCAGGGTCCCTCAACATTCAACATTCAATCGGAACCCCGCCATCTCACAGTTTGTGTATACATATATATTATTCTAACCATGTGCGTATTGGAGAAAATGTCGTCACTCACAATAAGTGATGAACATAGATGCCGCAACACTACTCACAAATTTCATCCTCAGAGTCATGGTAAAGTATGATCAAGAACAAGGAGATAGTCTTGCTCATGGACTTTAAAATTATGAGTAGTTATCTTTTTAAAATTCTTGCACCTCACTACATATTTACTTTTAAGAATTCATGCATCCACTCCACTCTTTTATGTTTGCTCATCCATTGCATGTTTAGTTTCTTGCATTCATCCATACGTTTTGCATCTAAAAAGAAAAAAACATCCTCACCATGATCATGCTCTTTCATCTCTTCTTGAGTAAATCACTATAGTGCTTTTCATGCTACCTCTGTTTGCTATAGTATACTTTGGTTTGGAAGTGCTGGAATTGAGTACTTCTATGGGCTTTTAATGTAAGCGTGGTGCTTAGGTTAAGTAGTCCTCCTTAATCTAATTAGACATGGAGTCTAGTTTGGTTATTGAACTAAAATTGTGCTTTAGTAGATATTGGTTATTTTGCTAGACTAACCCTTGCAGAGAACTCTCAAATCCAATTTGGCTAAGTCAAGGGATGAACACTCATTGGAGATGAAGCAAGGCAAATGATGAATTCCAACAACTTCGCACAAAAGACACAACTCATCCATCATTCAAGGAAGAATTATAAGTATCAAATATCATCCACATTGTTTTTTGTGCAAGTTACCTTGCCTTGAACCATGTTAAAGTGCCATAAAAAAAGTGGTAGAAAACTTTATAAATAAAGTCTATGCTAAAAGTAATTCAAATCCATCTTTCCATTAGCATAGATGATGATCATTTAGATAGTGGATAATAGCCCATAGTGTGAAATTGTTGCAATCCTTCGGGTATGTGTCCACTAACATTTTGTAGGAAAGAACTTATGATGTGCCTGCTCGTGGATCGGCATCACCGCAAAATTGCCACTTCAATGATGGAACAAAGAAGAAGACAAGAGTGCCAACAAGGTCAAGCTTGGGGAGGAAGGCCGATGACTCTTCAAACAATGATCCAACAATGCTCTTCCTCTTTTCAAGCCCCCGTCGCTCTGGCACGTTGAGAAGAAACAATGAGTGGAGCACAAGGTCTAGGCATAAAAAAGAGAAAGAAAAAAAGAGTGAAATTTTAGAAGACAAGATGCTCAAGGAGAGAGGTCAATCAAGCAAGGCAAACTCCAAGAAGAAGTAAAGGACCACTAGAAGCATCTACTCTTCATCACAAGGTACTCCAAAGATAAAGACCGCTGGACAAGAAAGAACATGGGTGACTCCTTTCCTAGAGTTACCATCTCAAGAGTTGCGCTTCTCAAGGTCTCTACCTTTGGGATCAAATGATGCATTGAAGGAGTGAACATGACAAGAAGTCCCTGCTCGGAGGACTTAAATCACCGAACCCTCGCCAAGGAGGTAACTTGGTATTTATCAAGATTTCCTTTCACAAAGATTGCATTTTCCTTTAAGCATATTTATTTTCCCTACATGCATCTTAATTGCATCTTCGCTTTACTATCTCTCGCACTAGAAAAAAAAAGAAAATAAAGATTTCGCATTTTGCATCCAAAAAAACTACTAAGCCCCATGTGAATAATCATTCATTGTGGTGGCATAAAAATAATTTTTCAAAGATATCTATTTTCTCTCGTTTGCATCTTTTATTATAAAAAGATAAAAATATTTCTTGTGATCCCGTTAGAAGACATTTGAGTTAAGACAGCTTTCTAGACAAACCAAGGCTTAGAGGTTTTATCACTAACACTTAATCAGCTCCACAAGCTTTGTTGTCTATTTGAGCTTCACAGTAACATAAAGGATCAAGAAGAGCTAATGCATTTAAGGATGTCCATTCTCCCGTCAAGTGCCCTCAACCGTTGAACGCCGCCTCCAACAAAGAACTATCCACGAAACTCCGTGAAGACTAGAACTCCTTCACCGCCTCGTCGCAATATCCACAGACTATGTCAACATCCAGCCTTGGGGGAGAGCATCCCCCCGTGTATCAAGCTAAGTGTTCCGACTTGTCTATTTATTTATAGAGCTTGCTAAACAACTAAAAAAAGATGCATAACCTTAGAAACCCGTAAAGATTTCCTTATTTATCTTTTCTACTTTTGGAGAGCTCTTATTAACTGCCTTTAAGTAATCCCCGGAATAAACTCTACATGGAGATGATGAATAGTTGCTCGCCGTAATTCCTTTCAAGTACCTAGTTTTCAACCTTGCACTCTCCCGAGTTTTAGACACAACCGTTTAGATTTGAGATTTGCTCAACCTCGAAACTTGTGGGTAGCGAATGCTTGATCTAAGTCTAGGTAGTTGGTGGATATGATATGGGAAGGTTTTGAGTCAGTCATCCATCTTGTTCCTAGAGATACTAGAGTTCGAGAATTTATCTTTGAAAATATTAAATTCCCGCATGATGAGTTCCTTTATGATGAGAGTTCAAATTCCTACCACAGCCATATATTCATGCTTACTAGATTAGGAAAGACCCATCTCGTTTATATAGACCATATTGTAGGCTTGAGTGTAGTATTTTTAGGCATTGAGTGTGGTTATGCCGTGGACCCATAAGGAATCAAGATGCGCTTAAAGTCAACACTATGTGCTCTCTATCCATTGATCTATGCTACTTCGTCCCGAAGCATGCACCCATCTTATAACTACTACATTCATTCTCAGGCTACTGTCGTCCCTAGAAGTACCACCCACATATAGATCCACATCCACCACAAATTGTGCTATCTCTACCCTAGAGATACGCACCTATGCTGCTCCCTACTCGAGTACGTATTTCCCCATTTATTGTGCCGTCTCTACCCCGGAGATACGCACATATGCCGCTCCTACCCCGGGTGTACACATCCATCCATCCATCCATCCATCCACATATACATACGCCATTCATTTCACTTCATCCAAAAAGGTTCTACTCCTAACCGGGAGTGAACATCTAGAAATAATCATCGCCATTCCAATTGCCTACATAAAAGCTCTACTATTATCATTTCAAGTTATACACTTCCCGTTGCTAAAGTTTCTGCTGAGGATTGGTTGCTCTAAAAAAGAGAGAGAAAAAAAGAAAGAAAAAAAAGAAGAGAAAAAAAAGAAGAAAAGAGAGAGCAAAAAGTCCTTCCTTTCAAGAAGTTTCAAAGTTTTCGAATAAAGGGAGTCATGTTATCCCCAAAGGAGCAAGTGTAGAAGTAGATGTTCACCAAGTGATCTCCCCCTTATCATCATCATCTTATCATCCATCCCATTTCCTCATTCACATGCACATATGACTTTATTATTATTTTAGTTCCTATTGGATCCATGGTTTAACCGTGCAATATATGCAAGTGAGTTTGAGTGTCTCCCACCTATGAGCTCCACATAAGCCTATTAGAAATTAGGGTGAGAGAGAAGGCACTTTCCACTATGCCTTAGTTCCACAAATACTACATATTTTGAGAGAAGATAGAAGGCATACACTACTCATGCCTTGGAGAGGATCCAAATACCACAAATGAGAGATCTCGAAAGGTTCATACAAGGAACTCGAGTTTTTATTTGAAAATCTTGTAAAAACTCCGAATAATAGTTGATCAAAGAGCGAGAAACATAGCGCTGACTTGACCGCTCGTCTTCAACCGCTCAAGATCCAAGTGACGGTTACAAGCCCCATGGTGAAAGGTAATATGAGTAAGTTTTGAGTCGAATAGTTCACTCTAATCCGAGGAGAGTTCTTGTTTGAACGCATGTGTACTTTTGAGGCATGAAAGCATTGTAGCAACTACCGATCCACACTCGAGTTTATCTTTGCTCGTGATGAGCAAAAGGAAAGCTTGGGGAGTTGTTGACGGTCGTATGCCACTTTTTATCGTCAACTAAACATGAGAAAGGACTAAAATATGTTCACCAACTAGATATAGGGGTTATACTAACAGTAATTCCATGAGTTTTGGTGAATGTCTCTGCTTTCACAGGGTGTCACCAAAATACCCAAGGAAGGCCTACATGTCGTTTACATAGATAATCGGAACCGGGTGAAAATTCTCAGAACTGAAGGTTCGAGAAGGCTCGGGATCAAACGGAGCCCGAACGGGCTCGGCGGAGAGTCGGCGACTCCCACCCTTGGTCGATCGACTCATGACCTCGGACCAATCAAAGATCGCCTCGCGGATCCCCGTTCCACCGCCTTTGAGGATGAATAATAATCGTCCGTTTAGGTCGGTTTGATCCGAGGGCCGGGTGCATCCTAGAGGGCTATATAAACAGCTCCCCGGCCCCCGGAGGAGGCATCCCTAAACCCTAATTCATTATCTCCCAAAATGGGATCAAAGTTGTAGAGGCGTCCCTTGAATGGATGACTTATCCTCTCTAGAGAATTAGAGCTAGACATTCCAATGTAGTAGATTAGATCTAGATGAGAGTTAGGGAGAGAGGAGCTACGCTCCGCTTCCGAGAAGTCTTCGTGAGATTTGGTATGCCTTTTTGTATCTATTCTTTACAAGACTTATGCTTTAATATATTTATTCTTCTCTATCTACTTTATGCCTTTCATATGTTTGCTTAGTATAGTTGTTGCATCTAGCATGGGATCTTTGCTCGTATTGAGTGCTCTAGTTATTGCGCATAGCTAGAGTAGTAATCGATAGTATAGGCATGGTGTCTAGACTATAGGTTACCCGAGGTTGCACCCAATCCCACGGATAGTTGTGGTAGCCCTGCAGGTGACAAGCCTCCGTGAGGCCTTTGTATTCCACCACGTCATTGGTGTTTCGTAGAGCTTTTGGCAGCCTTCCCCGACTACTCTTTACCCGCCTTCTTCGAGTCGAAAGGTACCGTTGCTCCAAAGTGCTATTGTGTGATCGCTATATCTAACCATTCCCGTTATCATAGAACCCAGAGTATTAAAGAAGTATTTAGAACATTGATCTCTCCCGTTGTTCTCTCACTCTAGCTAGCTACTTATATATATAGAATTCTCAGTGTGCTTTTATTCTTATATCCTATCATATATCATTTACCCTCGCTTTAGTCTAGTTGGTTTACTAAGTTAGTAGATGCATGATGGTGAGTTATCGCATTCTTTAACCCTTGCTTCCCCGTGGTAAAATATAAATAACGATACTTGATACTCCCGGCAAATGCTACAATGGTATGTTCTCAGGCGCTTGCGGAATCCTTCTTATTTTAGTTGCACTTAACAAATACCAACACCTCTCGACCACAGCATTTGTTGCCGCCTAAGAACCCGAATGGCCCTTAACCATGGCTCCACCGCTCTAGAACCGTCGTATTTGCACACACGACTATGCTACCGTTACAAATCGGTTCCTACGTGTCCTACAAATCTCGACACTAGGTCAAGCACGACCGTATGCCATGGTTAAGGCGTTTTGACACCTCTGGCCCCACCACCACAACGTTTGTCATCACCCGAGAGCCCGAACGGCCCTTAACTATAGCTCCACGACTCTAGAACATCCATAATTGCACACACGATTGTGTTGGCGCACGGCCGGATCCCCGTGCATCCTACGCCTCTACACTAGTTCAAGCACACCCGGTACGCCATGGTTAAGCCATTTGATGCCTCTCACCTCTCCACCATAGAGTTTTCCATCACCCGAGAGCCCGAAGGGCCCTTAACTAGGGCTCCACGGCGCAAAACCGCCACATTTGCACACACGACCATGCCGCCGCATGGTCGGTTCCAACGCGGGCCCTATGGCTCCCGGCACCGAGTCAAGCAAGCCCGTACGCCATGGTTAAGGCATTTTGACACCTCCGCCTCTACCATAGCGTCGTCGCTAACCTCGGCTCCGTGAACCGCCATATTTGCACACGACTTTGCCGCCGCACGGCCGGTTCCTATGCATCCTACGGCTCCTCGCACCAAGTCAAGCACGCCCATGCACCATGGTTAAGGCATTTTAACACCTTTGGCCTCTCCACCACAGCGTTTATTACCGCCCGAGAACCCGAGTGGCCCTTAACCATGGCTCCACAGCTCTAGAACTGCCATATTTACACACACGACTATGCTACCGCACGCCCAGCTTCCGCATGTCCTATAGCTCTCGACACTAGGTCAAGCATGACCGTATGCCATGGTTAAGGCATTTTGACGCCCGGCCTCACCACCACAATATTTGTCATCACCCGAGAGCCCGAACGGCCCTTAACTATAGCTCCACGACCTGCATCCATAATTGCACACACGACGTGATGCCGCACAAACCGAGATCCCGGCATCCTACATGCCCGGCACCGGGTCAAGCACGCCCGTATGCCATGGTTAAGCCATTTTGATGCCTCTCACCTCTCCACCATAGAGTTTTTCATCACCCGAGAGCCCGAAGGGCCCTTAACCACAGCTCTCCACGGCCGCAAAACCGCCATATTTGCACACACGACCATGCTGCCGCACGGCCGGTTCCAACGCATCCTATGGCGGTCTCGCACCGAGTCAAGCATGCCCGTACGCCATGGTTAAGGCATTTTGACACCTCGCCTCACTACCATAGCGCTTGCCATCGCCAGAGCCCCGAACGGCCCTTAACCTTGGCTCCACGGCTCCAGAACTGCCATATTTGTACACACGACCATGCTGCCGCACGGTCAGTTCCAACGCATCCTATGGCTCCTGGCACTGAGTCAAGCATGCCCGTACGCCATGGTTAAGGCATTTTGACACCTCTAGCCTCTCCACCACAGCGTTTTGCCGCCTGAGGACCTAAATGGCCCTTAACCATGGCTCCACAGCTCTAGAACTGCCATATCTGCACACACGAATATGCTACCGCACAGCCGGTTCGTGCGTGTCCTACAGCTCTTGACACTAGGTCAAGCATGACCGTATGCCATGGTTAAGGCGTTTTGATGCCTCTGGCCTCACCACCACAATGTTTGTCATCACCCGAGAGCCTGAACGGCCCTTAACTATAGCTCCATGACTCCAGAACATCCATAATTGCACACACGACCGTGCCGCGCACGGTCGGATCCCCGTGCATCCTATGGCCTCGCACCGGGTCAAGCACGCCCGTACGCCATGGTTAAGCCATTTGATGCCTCTCACCTCTCCACCATAGAGTTTTCCATCACCCGAGAGCCCGAAGGGCCCTTTAACCATGCCTCCACGGCCCAAAACTACCATATTTGCACACTTGACCATGCCGCCATCCCCCGAGAGCACGGTCGGTTCCAACGCATTTTATGGCTCCCGGCCCGAGTCAAGCATGCCCGTACGCCCATGGTTAAGGCATTTTGACACCTCCCGGGCCTCTCTACCATAGCATTTGCCGTCACTCGAGAGCCCGAACGGCACTTAACCTCGGCTCCACGGCTCCGTAACCGCCATATTTGCACACACGACTTTGCCGCCACACGGCCGGTTCCCCGCATCCTACGGCTCCGCACCAAGTCAAGCACGCCCATGCACTATGGTTAAGGCGTTTTGACACCGCCGGCCTCTCGACCATAGCATTTGTTGCCGCCCAAGAACCCGAATGGCCCATAACCATGGCTCCACCGCTCTAGAACCGCCATATTTGCACACACGACTATGCTACCGCACACCCGGTTCCTACGTGTCCTACAAATTCGACACTAGGTCAAGCACGACCGTATGCCATGGATAAGGCGTTTGACACCTCCGGCCCCACCACCACAATGTTTGTCATCACCCGAGAGCCCGAACGGCCCTTAACTATAGCTCCATGACCTGCATCCATAATTGCACACACGACCGTGCCGGCGCACGGCCGGATCCCCGTGCATCCTACGGCTCTCGGACCGGTCAAGCACACCCGTACGCCATGGTTAAGCCATTTTGATGCCTCTCACCTCTCCACCATAGAGTTTTCCATCACCCGAGAGCCCGAAGGGCCCTTAACCATGGCTCCACGGCGCAAAACTGCCACATTTGCACACACGACCATGCCGCCGCATGGTCGGTTCCAACGCGTCCTATGGCTCCCGCACCGAGTCAAGCAAGCCCGTACGCCATGGTTAAGGCATTTTGACACCTCCGCCTCTCTACCATAGCATTTGTCGCCGCCGAGAGCCCGAACGGCCTTAACCTCGGCTCCACGGCTCCGTAACCGCCATATTTGCACACACGACTTTGCTGCCGCACGGCCGGTTCCTATGCGTCCTACGGCTCCTCGCACCAAGTCAAGCACGCCCATTCACCATGGTTAAGGCATTTTAACACCTTTGGCCTCTCCACCACAGAGTTTATTACCGCCCGAGAACCCGAATGGCCCTTAACCATGGCTCCACAGCTCTAGAACTACCATATTTGCACACACGACTATGCTACCGCACAGCATTGCCCCTCTCGCATGTCCTATAGCTCTCGACACTAGGTCAAGCACGACCGTATGCCATGGTTAAGGCGCTTTGACGCCCGGCCTCACCACCACAATATTTGTCATCACCCGAGAGCCCGAACGGCCCTTAACTATAGCTCCACGACCAGAACATCCATAATTGCACACACGACCGTGCTGCCGCACGCCCGATCCCGTGCATCCTACGGCCCCTGCACCGGGTCAAGCACGCCCGTACGCCATGGTTAAGCCATTTTGATGCCTCTCACCTCTCCACCATAGAGTTTTTCATTACCCGAGAGCCCGAAGGGCCCTAACCACTACGCTCCACGGCCGCAAAACTGCCATATTTGCACACACGACCATGCCGCCGCACGGCCGGTTCCAACGCATCCTATGGCTCAGCCGGCACCCAGCCAAGCATGCCCGTACGCCATGGTTAAGGCATTTTGACACCTCTAGCCTCTCCATCACAGCGTTTGTTGCCGCCGAGGGCTCCCGCACCTGCCCGAATGGCCCTTAACCATGGCTCCAACCATGGCTCCACGCTCTAGAACCGCCATATTTGCACACACGAATATGCTACCGCACGTTCGGTTCGTGCGTGTCCTATAGCTCTTGACACTAGGTCAAGCATGACCGTATGCCATGGTTAAGGCATTTTGATGCCTCCGGCCTCACCACCACAATGTTTGTCATCACCCGAGAGCCCGAACGGCCTTAACTACAGCTCCATGACTCCAGAACATCCATAATTGCACACACGATCAGGCTGCCGCACGCCGGATCCCGTGCATCCTATGGCTCTCGCACCGGTCAAGCACGCCCGTACGCCATGGTTAAGCCATTTTGATGCCTCTCACCTCTCCACCATAGAGTTTTCCATCACCTCGAGAGCCCGAAGGGCCCTTAACCATGCCTCCACGGCTCCAAAACCGCCATATTTGCACACTCGACCATGCCGCCGCACGGTCGGTTCCAACGCATTTTATGGCTCCCGGCCCGAGTCAAGCATGCCTCGCACGCCATGGTTAAGGCATTTTGACACCCTCCGCCTCTCTACCATAGCGCTTTGCCATCACTCGAGAGCCTAAACGGCACTTAACCTCGCTCCACGGCTCAGAACCGCCATATTTGCACACACGACTTTGCCGCCGCACGGCCGGTTCCTCGCATCCTACGGCTCCGCACCAAGTCAAGCACGCCCATGCACTATGGTTAAGGCGTTTTGACACCGCCTCTCGACCACAGATTTGTTGTCGCCCAAGAACCCGAATGGCCCATAACCATGGCTCCACCGCTCTAGAACCGCCATATTTGCACACACGACTATGCTACCGCACAAATGGGTTCCTACGTGTCCTACAGCCCTCTGACACTAGGTCAAGCACGACCGTATGCCATGGTTAAGGCATTTTGACACCTCCGGCCCCACCACCACAATGTTTGTCATCACCCGAGAGCCCGAACGGCCCTTAACTATAGCCCACGACTCTGCAACATCCATAATTGCACACACGACTGTGCCGGGTCACGCACGGCCGATCCCCGGTGCATCCTACGGCTCTCGGGGACCGGTTCAAGCACACCCGCACGCCATGGTTAAGCCATTTTGATGCCTTCACCTCTCCACCATAGAGTTTTCCATCACCCGAGAGCCTCGGGCGGGCCCTTAACCATGGCTCCACGGCAAGAAACCGCCACATTTGCACACACGACCATGCTGCCGCATGGTCGGTTCCAACGCGTCCTATGGCTCCCTGCACCGAGACAAGCAAGCCCGTACGCCATGGTTAAGGCATTTTGACACCTCTCCGCCTCTCTACCATAGCGCTTTGTCGCCGCCGAGAGCCCGGGAACGGCCCTTAACCTCCACGGCTCTAGAACTGCCATATTTGCACACGACCATGCTGCCGCACGGCCGGTTCCTATGCGTCCTACGGCTCCTCGCACCAAGTCAAGCACGCCCATGCACCATGGTTAAGGCATTTTAACACCTTTGGCCTCTCCACCACAGCATTTATTACCGCCCGAGAACCCGAATGGCCCTTAACCATGGCTCCACAAACCTCTAGAACCGCCATATTTGCACACACGACCATGCTACCGCACAGCCTTCCTGCATGTCCTATAGCTCTCGACACTAGGTCAAGCACGACCGTATGCCATGGTTAAGGCGTTTTGACGCCCGGCCTCACCACCACAATATTTGTCATCACCCAAGAGCCCGAACGGCCCTTAACTATAGCTCCACGACACACCGTAACATCCATAATTGCACACACGACCGTGCCACCGCACGGTCGGATCCCGTGCATCCTATGGCTCTCGGACCGGGTCAAGCACGCCGTACACCATGGTTAAGCCATTTTGATGCCTCTCACCTCTCCACCATAGAGTTTTTCATCACCCAAGAGCCTCAAGGGCCCTTAACCACAGCCCCATGGCTGCAAAACTGCCATATTTGCATCACACGACCATGCGCCGCACGGCCGGTTCCAACGCATTTTGTGGCTCGGCACCGAGTCAAGCATGCCCGTACGCCATGGTTAAGGCATTTTGACACCTCGCCTCTCTACCATGGCGTTTGCCGTCACCGAGAGCCCGGGAACGGCACTTAACCTTGGTTCCACGGCTCCGTAACCGCCATATTTGCACATACACGACCTTGCTGCCGCACGGTCAGTTCCAACGCATCCTATGGCTCGGCACCGAGTCAAGCATGCCCGTGCACTATGGTTAAGGCATTTTGACACCTCTAGCCTCTCCACCACAGCGTTTGTTGCCGCCCGAGGACTTGAATGGCCATTAACCATGGCTCCACCGCTCTAGAACCGCCATATTTGCACACATGAATATGCTACCGCACAGCCCGGTTCGTACGTGTCCTACAAATTTGCCTCGACACTAGGTCAAGCATGACCGTATGCCATGGTTGGAGGCATTTTGATGCCTTCCGGCCCCACCACCACAATGTTTGTCATCACCCGAGAGCCCGAACGCCCCTTAACTATAGCTCCACGACCTGTAACATCCATAATTGCACACACGATCGTGCCGGGCGCACGGCCGGATCCCCGTGCATCCTATGGCTTCTTGGCACCACGGCTCAAGCACACCCGTACGCCATGGTTAAGCCATTTTGATGCCTCTCACCTCTCCACCATAGAGTTTTCCATCACCCGAGAGCCCGAAGGGCCCTTAACCATGCCTCCACGGCTCCAAAACTGCCATATTTGCACATTCGACCATGCTGCCGCACGGCCGGTTCCAACGCATTTTATGGCTCCCGGCTCGAGTCAAGCATGCCCGTACACCATGGCTAGTGCATTTGACACCTTCCGTCTCTCAACCATAGCGTTTGCCGCCACCGAGAGCCCGAACGGCACTTAACCTCGGCTCCACGTCTGTGAACCGCCATATTTGCACACACGACTTTGCCGCGCACGGCCGGTTCCCGCGCATCCT
>JAENPR010002254.1:0-66994 GCA_018135685.1 Themeda triandra | reverse complement strand
ACCTTCGTCGAGCAATGGGACAGCGCCTTCTCGTCCGCCTCGCAACCATCATCTACGTCTGGCGCAAGCTGAGGCGAACTAATCAAAGCAACCTCCGTCCGCAGAACTACCCTCGCTCAACAAGCAAGAAATAGCTAAGAACTCCATGCATCTCTACTCAGTTCCACTAATTAACCATTATATATGCCTCGTGCTCATGACCACTCTAGCGAAGGTAAACACCAAGCGAGTATATCATCCATCAGGTGCCAGAGCCGGTTTGCAAGGCTACTGTGATCAGCATGAAGCTGTCTCCTCGGAGCATGCGCCCGCGGGCGCGGGAGAACATATACCTCCGCTTTTCTACCCAGATAAGAAAGACTTCTACTCAAAAATGTGCCAATTTTTTTAAATAAAAATAAAAATATATGTATAATAAGAAATTAAATATTATTAATATATATGCAAAAATCACACCGTTTTTACACAATCTCTACTCAAATACGATTCTCCTATATGGATATATGCACCAACCTTCGCTCGGAGCATAGAAATTGTATTTACGCACTAACCTTTCGCTTCAAGGAAAATGCAGTCACTGCAAGTTTTTGAACCCTGGTAAGCCTATTCCGCCACACAAGGAAGTTTAAATTTATCAAGCAGTTGTGCTAACCTTCGCTACGAAGAACAATACATCTCTTCTACAGGGGCACCAACACAGGATTTGTACTTATGGATGTTGGCCTCACCTTCACACTTATTATGTTAAAGCACTTACCATAAATGTATTAAGCATAATCATTCATCATACCATCGCGATCATGAGCACCATGGATACAAAAGCAAGTTCCATAGCGAGGCCCCCGCCATTCGGGCACAGGGCTGGAAATTGGACACAAAAGCAAGTTCCATAGCAAGGCCCCCGCCCGGTCGGGCTGGGGCCTGGAGGCTGGACACAAAAGCAAGTTCCATAAGCAGGCCCCCGCCCGGTCAGTTCAGGGGCACGGGGCTGGACACAAAAGCAAGTTCCATAGCGGGCCCCCGCGGTCGGGCTGCAGGGCCTAGGAGCTGGACAAGCAAGTTCCATAGCAGGCCCCCACCGGTCGGGCACGGGGCACAGGGACTGGACACAAAAGCAAGTTCCATAGCGGGCCCCCGCCCGGTCCGTTTTGGGGCTGGGGCTGGACAAGCAAATTCCATAGTAGGCCCCCGCATCGGGGCGAGGTTGGTTACGGTTTTGCAAACTCCACCTCCAAGGCGGCGGGAGGTTCTCCCGGTTACTTTACGGTTATACAAACTCCACCTCAAGACGAGCGGGAGGTTCTCTAGTTCTGAGTTATGCAAACTCCACCTCAAGGCGAGGCGCGGATGTTCTCCAGTTTACTTTACAGTTATGCAAACTCCACCTCAAGACGAGGCGCGGAGGTTCTCCAGTGTACTTTACAGTTATGCAAACTCCACCTCAAGGCGAGGCATGGAGGTTCTCCAGTTACTTTACAGCTATGCAAACTCCACCTCAAGGTGAGGCACGGAGGTTCTCCAGTTTACTTTACAGTTATGCAAACTCCACCTCAAGGCGAGGCGCGGAGGTTCTCCAATTTACTTTACAATTGTGCAAACGCCACCTTTATCCCCAACAAAAGAGAGGCGCGGAGGTTGAAATTCATCACAAGCGGTTTGTCCATTGTCGTATGTAAATAACTCCGTTTGCAAGGATTCTTGTTCGTGTAACCCTTGCAAAACAAGTCTAACACTACTGGTGGAAGTTTCAACGAGCTTATCATATGAGTGAAATTCCATTAAGGAACCTTAAAGCCAATCGACCACGATGACACCAACCGTACCCTCGCCACTACTTTGGCAAGGGGCTGCCATTAACCCTGCCCCAGCACAAAAACTTAAGGGGCTTGTCGTCGACATCGCCAACACAAAAACTTCGGCAAGGGCTCGCCCTCGACCCGGCTTGCACAAAACACTTCGGCAAGGGGCTTGTCGTCGACCTACCCAACACAAAAACTTCGGCAAGGGGCTCGCCCTCGGCCCCGACTGCACAAAATACTTCAGCAAGGAACTTGTCGTCAACACGGCCAACGCAAACACTTCAGAAGGGCTCGCTATCAAGCACACCCTCGCCAACACCACCGGCTAGGGGCCCGCCACCCACCTCTCGGAATATCGATCACACCATTCTTTGGGACTTTGGCAAAGGGCTTGCTAGGACAAACACTTTGCCAAGGGCTCTCCATCGAGCTTATCGTACGCTCATCAATACAAACCACCCATCATGTTACCTCACGATGAGTCCTTATACGCTAAACGGCGGAGCCTAACGCCCCGCCCTCATCAGCGGCCCGAATACAAATACGGATTGCCCCGGGCCGACAACCGACGCCGGTCGAGGGTCGCCCAGGTGCAAACCATCGCATACGGTCGCGAGACTCGCTTAAAGAAAAAGCGGGGCGTCACTACGCAAACCTTCGCATAAGATTCGCGAGCCTCGCTTAAAGAAAAAGTGGGGCGTCGCTACGCAAACCTTCGCATAAGATTCGCGAGCCTCGCTTAAGGAAAAAGCGGGACGTCGCTACACAAACCTTCGCATAAGATTCGCGAGCCTCGCTTAAGGAAAAAGTGGGGCGTCGCTGTGCAAACCTTCGCATAAGATTCGCGAGCCTCGCTTAAGGAAAAAGCGGGGCGTCGGCCGTCAAAACTCACGCATAAGATTCGCGGGCCTCGCTTAAGGAAAAGTGGGGTGTCGGTGTGCTAACCTGCGCCCAAGATTTGCAAGCCTCGCTCAAGGAAAAGATGGGGTGTTCTTTGTGCAAACCTCCATCCTTATAAAAAGTCGGCTCACGCTCATAAGCTTCGACCAAGAGGGGCTAGGGGGTTGGATTGGAGGGCCATTCCAACCCGAGATGATATGTCTTGTCCGGTTGCTCATGAGCTAGAGCAAGCAAGACTAGCAACTCGGCGTCTGCCTATGTCGACGACGATCATTCACGACTACTAATCTTGCTACGACCACATCGACCACGGAGACCGCTTCCCGATAAAGCCAAAGACCCTCGTAATGGCCGAGCCGGGCCAAAACTCAAATCATCGACCTCCTTGCCGTCAAATACGTCATCGTCGACCTTCCGACGGTAGCTTCCGCATCCATCTACGTTCGGCGGCCGGGACCGGCTACCTCCGCCACCGCAACTACCTAGGCAACGGAAGGCCGCTCCAATCAAGGCGAAGACCATCACAACAACCTCTAACCTTCAACGTCGAAGCACGTCTCGCACCGAGGATACTCGTCGAAGTCTAAGATCGACTAAGATATTTTTGTTTTAGGCCTTTTTACAATTTATGTAGCGACTAGGCTCTGTTGTACCTCCAGAACCTAGTAGCTAAGGGGCTACTGTTGGGGGGATGGGTAGCCATGCCCCACCCCCTGTTTGCAAAAAGGCCCAATGGGCTAAAATAGGCTAGAGGACTTGTGTGTAAATTCTTCATTTAAAAGGGGGAGGAAGGAAGATTTCCTCCTCCCACCAACACTATAAATAGAACCCCAAGGCCAAGGGGAAGAGGCGGCTGATTCATTTTCACATCTCCCTTGTTTCTGTGCGGGACTAGGACCAAGCACAACCCTCACCCTGGAGAGGATACCTTCTCCACGTTTGGAGAAGGTACCTTCACAACGACCGGTGGAGGTATAGCGAAGGTCCTATATCCCAACATACGAGCTTCGGGATAGCTTGGGGGAGGACCCCCAATTGAGGTACCTACATTGCATATTTAATTTCTCACAATTTTATTTTCCATTATAGCATGTTTAAATTCAAGTTTCTTGCATTGAAGAATTAAAAAAAAAAATATTCCATTCCATATATGTGCCATGAAATGTTTAGTTCTACCCATGTTGAAATGATTGGTTGCTCTGTCTTATGTCTCGCTTGTACTTGTTTAAAATAGAGTTTTCTCTAATATTTGGGTTTATCGGCTTTACATTATCATGCTCTAGAAACTTGATTTAGTGGGTTGCATACAATTACTCTCATCTAGGTTATTGCGCGATATGATATAGTGACATAGACCACACAATGACTTTGTCCCTTTGAGAAAACCTGATGTCCGGAGTCTTTGTTTCAAAAATTTCAAAAACAATAGTTCCTCAATGATCGCGGAAACCCCGAGCCATATGATTTATCGTAGTATAAGAACCTTCATACGCGCTTGTTCGTACATTGAGTTCGGTCGAGCTGTTACCGACGCAAGATTATGACTCTACACCCACGATTGAGATTCACTTGCACCCACCAAATAAACGCCAACTCTTACCAACGCTTTGGGAGTTGCGCACGACATACACCCTTTACCATCCACCAACTCTTGCAGGCGTTGCGCACCACTTTTTCCACCAAATAAAAATGCCGACCCTTACCCTGAGGATCGCGCAACCCTCTCTTGTAGTTTGCAAAATTCTCCTTGCATTGTTCATCATGACATCTCTCTCACCTCATCCTTTCCATCAATAAAGTTATGGGCTTTGTTCTTAGTCGAAAAAAAAATGATAAGAAAAAAGAGAGGAAAGAAAAAAAAAGAGAGATATATAGTTGTAGGTTTTACCACTCTTGTAGGCAAACGGGAAAAGTCTTAGATCCCCGTTCAAAAAAAAATTAGAGAATAGTTTTAGATACTCTTTGATAGCCCATCATTCCTCTTCATCTCATCCACCAATAAAAGAGAGTATGTCATGATGCATGGAGACCTAAAAATACCACAAAAATTAAGAATCATCATTCATCCATCCACACACTTGCACATCTCAATCAAGGTGTATAGCTTAATCTTTGTAAGGTTCAATCCTTGACCTTACAACATATGTGATACAAGTATGCCCACTTACATACCTACCCAGAACTCCACTCTCAGCTTTTTAGTGGTAGGAAGAAGGCAAAATTTGAAAATGCCTTTGGTGAGGTTACCATACAAATTTGAGTGATCGAGTGGGTCATTTGAGGAACTTGGTTTATTTATAAAATATTACAAAACCTCCGGACTAAAAAGTTGATCTTGGGACGAATGAAAAGCACCGGTCTTTGAAACTGTTCTATTTTACAATCGCCCAAGACTTGAGAAAATTAGAAGCCCCACTCTATCGGGAATCATAGAGAAGATACAATTGCCGATTTATTCAAATAATAGTAGAACGCTCTCTTTTTATCTTGTACACTTGAGATATGATCGGCATCGAAGCAACCCACGATCAACAACCCAAAGCAAAGACTTGCTCGGGACGAGCAAGGGTAAGCAGGGGATCTTGTTGGCGGTCCTTAACTCCGATTTTTACCCACCAATTATAGATCATTATTGGGGAAATAAATATTTTATTGCACATATATCTTTGCTATTGACCTACTTCCACCTATGCTTGGAGAAAATATTGTTTTGCGAAAAATACACCAAGTACGGGAATTTCCGGAATAAAAGTACGCTTTTCGGAAGGGCGCAAAACGAGCTAGAAGAGCAAGTGGGCCATCTGGAGGCCACATGGGCGGGCACTAGCAAGGACACGACCCGGGGCAGCCCGGAGCCCACCCAGGCCAAAGTCGGTCAGGAGGAGGCGCCACCCGGGCGCGCGCCCCAGCGCGCGCCCCTACTGGTGGGACCCGGCCAAGGCGGTTTGTTGCCTTCCATCCTGGGCATGACGGTTCCGCTGGTGCTTTTACCTCACTACCCCCGAACCGCCTTCAGCGCCCTATAAATGAAGAGGAGAGGCCCCCCACCAACACACACACCATTTGGAGCCATCTCTACACCTCTCACTTGTTCTTTTAGCATTAGTGTTAGTCATTTGGAGCTAGGCAAAGCTACTTGGAGAGCTTGTCTCCCGGGGAAGAAGAGCTACATCTTTAGTATAAATTTATGGAGCATTCTTCCTTAGTCAAGTTCTCATCTTATTTATATAGTCGTGCATATGAACTAGAGTATAGTCTAGTACATGATATATTCGATGATCAAGAACTAGGCCATAGTTCTTGTGAGAGTTGTTCATCGTGTTCTACATTGTTCTTCATTGTTCATATGTTTTACTTGTTCAGATTAGATTGTAGGAGAGGAATAGCGGTTCGATGTGCCTTTGGGTTTGCCTATGTCCTAGCTCGTCCATCCGTAGGGTGGGAGTCCTGGGGGGATGTAGGTAGCTCCTTAGTATGCGGGCATGGTGCCCGGGTGCGAGGGAACCTTCGGATATGTTGGCATGCCACGGTTGAGGTGGTAGGCGGCAGGTGGTGACAGCCTTGTCCGTCCATTGTAATCCCCCAAGTTCGCATGTTGAGTAGGAGTTTGTAAATGCCACCATCGATGTGCGGACCGGTTGCCGCGGTCTCCCCATATTCCTAGTCCATAGTCGAGTCTTGACTTGTATAACATGTGGAATTAGCTGTTTTAGCATTGACTATATAGGACACGCTTTTCCGCGTAGATTATTCTTTATTCTTTATTTTACCTTTATTCCTTTGAGGTTGCTCTAAGTATGTGTCCACTATCCAAACTACCGTATGCTTACCCCCTGTATAGCATATTGGTCGGTTTCTCCTCATGCTAGATATTCTATTCATACCCATGCTAGATTGCTTAACTACCCCATGCCTTCCTTTGGGAAATTATAAATAACGATACCACGAATACTTCCAGGTGAAATGCTGCAACGATAGATCCGTGCCCTTGCGGATATTTATTCTAATAGGATGTGATCTATCTCTTGGCAACACTCGCGTAGTTGCTAGAACCAGATTCTAGTAAATATGTCGAGTAAAGCCATTTAGCGTTTACGCCTTTGTTATCGAGGATTAGGCTCTAAGTCTATTTTTGGTAATCACACTAAGAAATGCCAACACCAGAACGGATGATGTTCATCATCTCTTCAGTAAAGTCCCGGTTGTTTATCGGATCACCCATTTTTACTTAACTATATATGAAAATCGTCATTCCTTAGCGATTATGCGTTACCATGGAGCAATAATAAAATTACAGTAAGCTCACAACAAAGACAATTACAAGATTGGAACATGCATATCATTTATACAATTTGAAGTACGAATGTCAAAGTTATCATGACCGGAACCAAACCTATATATGTCAATGTTACCGGAACCAAACCTAGTATAGTGCCCGTGTGTTGGCACGGTTTCATTCAGGGGCACACAAAAAAAAACAGACGACAAGATTTAGTCGATAGTTTTCGTCTCAGGCAATTGTATATGACTTAAATACTTTCACTCACAACCTAACATTGAAATCATAATGAAAGATCAGTTCATATTTCCAACCAACACTTTAAATTTACATGGAAATGCACCTTTTACTTAAAAGCAGATGACATACCATAAATACCACATTGTGCTACAAATATTTTAAACCAAAATAAGTGTATAATCCATGGCGTACTCTCATGCTCTGTCAAATCTAATATTGTGCTATGTCAAATGCTAACATCTTTAGAATTGGACATGTTTTCAAACTCGATAACAATTTAACTATTCTTATGAACTTGGACTATAGAGAAATTTCAGTGAAGAAGAAACTACGTCCCAATTTGATGAAAATTCCAGAGAAAATCAACCTATGCGCATCGGTGGCCGGCGTGGTGGGAGCTAGGTCGTCGGGGAGGAGTGGTGGCGCGCGGGGCATCGGGGTGGCGCTCGGCCGGCGGGCCCGGGCGTCGTCGGTGGTGGCGAGAGCAAGCGGCGCCGAGCGAGTCGGGTCGGTGTTGTGGTGGCGCCCGGCCTCGTGGCGCAGAGACGACGGCGCGCGCGGTCGGCGGGGAGCCGGGGAGGCGTCGATGTGGCGGGGGCGTCGGGGTGGTGGACGGCGTCGAGGACCGGCGGCGGGCATCGTGGTGGCGGCGGGCGTCGAGGGACCGGCGGCGGAGATCCGGAGCGGCGGTCGGCGGCGAGCGATTTAGGTTTAGAGCTGAGACTACGGGGGAGGAGGAAGGAGCCAGCCGCGAGTGGCTGCTTTTATTCCATCCCCCTTTAGTCCCGGTTGGGGTTACGACCCGGGACTAAACACCCCCTTTAGTCCCGGTTGGTGTCACGACCCGGGACTAAAGGCTGGGTTTTGGCGGGCCGCCAAAATACAACCCACCTTTAGTCCCGGGCCGTGACACCACCCGGGATTAATAGTGCCTGCGTTTTGGCTCCCGCCAAAACATAGGAGTGTAATAATTGGATTTTAAATGTCAATTTATAAATGCAGGACATTGTAAATTGGCTAGTAAGTCAATATCTTAGGCGTAATCCCGCAATGTTGTTTACTAATATTTGAATAAAGTTGGAAAAAGTTTACTAATGTTTAATGTTTAAGGAAAAAGTCTAAATACCCCCTGAACTATGACCGGAGTCTGGATCACCCCATGAACTACGAAACCGTTTAAATAACACTTTAAAGTTTGTTGTTCGGTCTAAATCGCCCCCTAGGCGGTTTTGCTGGGTGGTTTTGCCTACGTGGCATGTCGGGCCCGCCTGTCAGCAGACATCTGCCTCCCCCCGTCCCGTTTCCGCCCGTCCTGGTGATCCCATACCCGGCGCCGGGCCACATGATCCCGCTCCTCGACCTGGCACGTCTCCTGGCATCCCGCGGCCTCCGCGTCACCGTCGTCGCCACGCCCGCCACAGCCCCGCTCATGGACGCGCACCACGGCGGCGTCGTGCAGGCGCTCGTGCTCCCGTTCCCGTCCCACCCGGCCCTGGCCGCGGGCGTCGAGAGCGCCCAGGGCGCGCCGCCGACGCTCTTCGCCTCGCTCATCGTCGCCTTCGCGGGGCTCCGCGGGCCGCTGCGCTCGTGGGCCCGCGAGCGGGCGGACACCCCGGACCGCGTGGCCGCCGTGCTCGCCGACCACTCCTGCGGGTGGGCGCAGCCACTCGCGGCGGAGCTGGGCGTCCCGGGAGTCGTGTTCTCCCCGTCCGGCGTGTACGGCTCCGCCGTGCTCCACTCGCTGTTCCGCCGGGCGCCGAGGCGGTACGACGAGAGCGACGAGGAGGGCCGGATCGGCTTCGCGGATCTCCCCGGCCGCCCGGCGTACCCGTGGCGGCAGCTGTCGCTGCTGTACCGGACGTATAACGAGGGCGACGAGGTCTCCGAGGTGGTGTGCCGCAACTTCCTCTGGAACCTCGAGGCGTCGGCGTTCGTGTCCAACACGTTCCGGCGGCTCGAGGAGTGGTACCTCCGCGCGCCGCTCGCGGATCTGGGCGCCCGGCGCGTGCACGCTGTCGGGCCCATCGCGCGTCGGCGGGATGGGCAGGGTGATCCGCGGCTGGGCGCCGCAGGTGGCCGCGCTGCGGCACCGGGCGGTGGGCTGGTTCGTCACGCACTGTGGCTGGAACTCCGTGCTGGAGGCCGCGGCGGCAGGGGTGGCGATGCTCGCGTGGCCGATGACGGCCGACCAGTTCGTGGATGCGCGGCTGCTCGTGGACGAGCTGGGCGCCGCCGTGCCCGTGAGCTGGGGCGGGCTCAAGGCCGTGCCGGCAGCGGACGACGTCGCGCGGGTGCTGCACACGGCCGTCGGCGGGAAGCGTGACGTGGTGGCGAGGGCCATGGAGCTCGCTCGCGACGCGCCTCCCCCTGGTGCTTGCTCGAGGTGGAGGCGGCGGCCATCGAGGTGGAGGTGGCAAGCGGGGTGGGGATGAGGGCGCGCCGCCGTCGAGGAGGTCGGGGCGGAAACAGGGACGGGGGCAGATGTGCGGCGACAAGCGGGCCCGACATGCCACGTATGCAAAATCAGCCAGCAAAACCGCCTAGGGGGCGATTTAGACCGAACAGCAAACTTTAAAGTGTTGTTTAAACAGTTTCGTAGTTCATGGGGTGATCCAGAATCCGGTCATAGTTCAGGGGGGTATTTAGACTTTTTCCAATGTTTAATGCAGTAAACTTAATAAACGACAATTTCAATAATGCAAAAATGATGCTACAACTTAAAATTGTTCAAACACTTGTGTATCGGCTGGAAATTAGTTTTCACAACTAATTGACGTAGATCATTGAGTTTTTAGACACACATTGGCCAAATGTAAAGCAGTCATCAATAAAATCTCATTGTACAATATTATTACATATATGTGGTAATAAATATAGCTACACCACAATATCATTCAGGCACAACAACAAACTTCTTCCTAACATACGTCCCTTGGTTATGATCTTTTCGTAACCATGGAGTATCCTCCGCATTTAGCAGGATACTTGGGTCACCGTTCACTATGAAGGGTGGAAATCCGTCGTGCGTTTTATAATCTTCAGACATGTCAGTCCTATCCTCGATTCCCACGATGTTTCTTTTCCCTGAAAGAACTATGTGGCGCCTTGGCTCATTGTTTGTGACACCTTCGTTGTTTTTTGATTTCCCTCTCTTAGGTCTGCTCGCCAAATCCTTAACATAGAACACCTGATTCACATCCTTGGCTAAGACGAATGGCTCGTCTGGGAACCCAAGACTGTTGAGGTCCACTGTTATCATTCCGTATTCAGGGTCAACTTATACCGCGGTTCCGCTCAACTTCACCCATTGGCACGAAATAGAGGGACCTTAAATGGTTTGCCTAGGTTCGATCAACTCCATAGTCAAGTTCCCATATCTCCTTTATGCGGCCATAATATCTTCCCTTGTTCCCATTTGGGTCTATGGCATCTCACGCGGACCCCACTTTTGGTTGCTGCTCTTTTTATCTTGTGCCATCGTGTAATATGTATTGCCATTTATCTCAAACCCTTTGAATGTAGAGACATTCCACCATGGTTCCCTTGCCAACATGTACAAGTTGCAAATCTATAGTCTCGTCACCTCGAAATCGTTTTCGCAACCAAGTGCCAAAAGTAGAAAGGTGCTCACGTCTAATCCATGCTTCAGTCTTTCCCACGTTCTCGGAACGTAAATGGTCTTTGTGTACCTTGATATAAGGTTGCACCAATGTGGAGTTTTGCAGAACCGTGTAGCGCGCTTTTACGAAAGAATCGTCCCCATTGCTTACATATGAGTTCCTCCCTAGTGTACCCTTCCCACTCAGTCTCCCCTCATACCATGATTCAGGAACACCAATAGGCTTCAGGTCAGGAATAAAATCAGTGCAAAACTCAATGACCTCCTCTGTTCCATAGCCCTTAGCGATGCTTCCTTCTGGCCGTGCTCGATTGCGAACATATTTCTTTAGGACTCCCATGAACCTCTCAAAGGGGAACATGTTGTGTAGGTACACGGGACCAAGAATAGTAATCTCTTTTACTAGGTGAACTAGGAGGTGTGTCATGATATCAAAGAAGGATGGTGGGAATACCAACTCAAAGCTCACAAGACATTGTACCACATCCTTCAAGTAGCTTAACTAGATCCACTGGATTGATTGCTTTTTGTGAAATTGCGTTGAGGAATGCACATAGCTTCACGGTGGCTAATCGTACATTTGGAGGTAGGATGCCTCTTAATGCAACGAGAAGCAACTCGTCATAAGTATGTGGCGGTCATGGGACTTCGGGTTTGTGAACTTCTTTTGGGACATTTATTATACCCTTTATATTCGAGGAGTATCCAGATGGGACCTTGATGCTGCTTAGGCATTCGAACATGGTTTCCTTCTCTTCTTTGCTAAGAGTGTAGCTGGCAGGACTAAGGTAATGGTGCCCATCATCTTTCTTCTCGAGATGCAGATTGTCTCATTGATTCATACTAGCTCTTGTCGTGCTTCTAGTGCGTCCTTAGACTTTCCATAAACACCCATGAAGCCTAGTAGGTTCACACAAAGATATTTCGTCAGGTGCATCACGTCGATCGCGCTGCGGACCTCTAGGACTCTCCAATACGGTAGCTCCCAAAATATGGACTTCTTCCACATTGGTGCGTGTCCGTTAGCATCATTTGGAACGGGTTGGCTGCCAGGTCCCTTCCCATGTACTACCTCTATATCCTTCACCATATCGAATATAACCTCACCACTGCGATTGCTAGGCTTTGGTCGATGATCTGCCTTGCCTTTGTAATGCTTGCCCTTTTTTCTTAGGACGCTATTCGCTGGAAGGAAACATCAATAACCCATGTACACGACTTTTCGACATTTTTTCAAGAATATACCTTTAACATCAGTCAAACAGTGCGTGCATGCATTATATCCCTTGTTTGACTATCGTGAAAGATTACCAAGAGCCGGCCAGTCATTGATTGTAACAAACAACAAGGCTCGTAGGTCAAAGTGTTCTTGTTTGTACTCATCCCACACACGTACACCTGGCTTCTTCCATAATTGCAGAAGTTCATCAACTAATGGCCTCAGGTACACATCAATATCGTTGCCAGGTTGCCTTGGGCCTTGGATGAGCACTGGCATCATAATGAACTTTTGCTTCATGCACAACCATGGTGGAAGGTTATAGATGCATAGAGTAACAGGCCAAGTGTTGTGCTTGCTGCTCTGGTCCCCGTAAGGATTCATGCCGTCCGTATTTAGAGCAAACCTTATGTTTCTTGCCTCATCTACAAAATCAGTGAACTCTATGTTGATTGTTCTCCACTTTGGGACCCATCGGCGGGTGTCTCAACATATTGTCTACCTTACGGTCTTCTTTGTGCCAACGCACGGCTTTGCATGATCTTTGTTTGAACAAACATTTCAAGCGTGGTATTATAAGAGCATACCACATCACCTTGGCGTAGATTTTCTTTTGGGACGTTGTTCGTTGGCCTCCGCCTCAACGTCACCGGGTCATCCGGGCCCGATCTTATACCGCGATGCATGGCATATTGGGCATTCATCCTTGTCCACATGTATGTCGTAGTAGAGGATGCAGTCATTAGGGCACACATCTATCTTCTTGATTTCTAACCCTAGAGGGCAAAGGATCTGTTTTGCTTCGTACGTAGTGGCGGGCAACTCATTATCCTTCGGAAGCATCTTCCTTTGGATAGTCAGTAACTCCCCAAACCCCCTGTCGATACACCATTCTTTGCCTTCCATTGTAGCAATTCTAGTGTGGTGCCCAACTTTTCTGCCCCTCTTCACATGTCGGGTACAACAATTTCTTGTGATCTTCTAGCATACGTCGAACTTTTTCTTCTCCTTTTCAAGTTCACAATCTCTCTGGTGCATCAAGGATGGCTTGACCAAGATCGTCAGGCAGATCCTCTTGTTCATCTTCTCCCATTTCAGTATCACCAAAGGCTTCGTTGTATTCCGCGAAACCACGAACAATTTGGTCATCATCCCCTTGTTCTTCTTCATCTTCTTCCATTATAACACCGCGTTCTCCATGCCTAGTCCAACAAATATAGTTTGGCATGAAACCCGACCTAAACAGGTGTTCTTGAAGGATCTTTGAGCAAGAAAAACCCCTCTCATTCCGGCATACAACACATGGGCAGCACATAAAACCATTCCACTTGTTCGCGCTTGCAACATTTAAGAAATCATGAACGCCTTCCATGAAGTCTCAGGAGCGGCGGTCAGCATTGTACATCCATTGCCGATTCATCTGCATTACATGACACATACATCACATCAAAGAAGATCCTGAATTGTTCTCTCCATCATTTGACATTTAAAAGGTGCATTGATTGAAGAGGCTACATAAAAAGGTGCACAATCCTAAGTACCACTAGACAAACTAATAAACCTGTAATGCATTTAAGCACATAAAGGATTTCACGGCCTATTCCAACTAAAACAGACATATCATCGACGGACTCCTTGTGCTTGCTCGTGGACTCATTATCCACACTTGCACCATCATAGGACGCAGTCGCATGCCCCTTCTGTTGGCTCACTAACTCATCATCATCCACACCTGCACTCTCATCAGCCACCATAGCCTCCTGAGATGCAAGATACTCTTTGACACGCGTAACATATTGCTCCTCCTAGTACCATCCCTTGCATGATCCTGTGCCATCCCATTGAAAAATTACATATACAACACAAAAATCAATGAGAAGATCAATATAATACGCATCAGCACGAACAGTATGACTGCAAACCACATGACAAGATAAACAACTCACATTGCGATCCAGACACGTGTAGAAGATACGACCATGGTTGGGACCCCCCTTCCTCACTCGGTACTCCCGCACAATCTTCTCCTTATTTTTACACTTGCCACAAGGAACCAACGGTAAGTCCGGCCTCAATCGCCTACCTCCATGCGAGCCCGAGGAACCAGAAGCAGTCGCCATCTACGCACTATACTCATTTACAGCAACTACTATAAATTCCTCATTGTCCAATGTATAAATGAAAACCATATATAAAATTAAAATTATTTAGCTATAAATATATATAATAATTCCTAATTTGATTAAGCCACCACTACATATACTACCAATGAAAGGTGAAGCTAGTTTCCATGAACTACTATAAGCTTTCTTCATCCAACTATGCATCTATCAAGCAATTTTGAGCTAAAGTGCCATAAACATCAAGAAACATGCACCATGATAGCCATTCTACACAAAACCACAAATCCTCCTTGTCTAGACCACCAAATGGGAAATGACATGGATGAAACTGAAGAGGAAGAAGTTACTGACCTTCAGAACCAAAAAAATGGATGGAGGAGCCGATGCAAATCGAAGATGGCCGAAGAGGATGGAGAGGAGGCGCCGGCGACGAGCAAGAACAGAGAAGTGGCAATGGCTCGGGCTGTGGGAGGAAGAAAGGTGGTGTATAGGGCTGGAGATCTAGTCCCAGTTTGTGCTACAAACCCGGACTAAAGGTGCACAAATAGTCCCGGTCAAATCTACAAACCGGGACTAATATTCCGAACCGGGACTAAAAGTCTGTCCCAAGTCACCCATCAGCAAAAGCTAGCGCCGGAGCCGTTGGCCACGGGATTTAATCCCGGTTGGAGACACCGACCGGGATTAAATCACCCTTTAGTCCCGGGCCAAAAAAAAAGGCCGGGACTAATTGCAAGATTCAAAAGTCCTTTCTCTACTAGTGAATTTAGTAAGTTGGCAAATACATATGGAACTTTTTGTTATCTTGTGATGCCAAAGGTCAGATTTTTTAATTTTTCTAAGATATCTAATACACACATGAAATCATCTATCAACTGCTGTGCCAAATAATTAATTACCTTAGTTGCTCATTCCATATCTAGCCGCTCAAGCACGCTATTATGTCTCAGCTTCCGATCGACCGCGTGACAAGCATACCATATTGAATTGAATTAACAATTGTATGCCTGGTGAGTTTTGTTATTTTTATGACACAGTGGCTTAGCTTAAGATGCGAATTACCTTGTCCCAGCTTCCATTGTATAATTAAAAAAGTTAGGAGATAGACTCTCTGGTTAATAGAGGCAGGCACTTTATGGTCCGGTTAGGCAACTCTCACGCAATGGGTATGTGTTGTCAATTTCAGTAGCTAGCGAGCGTTCTTAGGTGATTACCTCTATTAACCAACTAAACGTAGGCATGCACTCTAAGACGTATGCATCATTAATAGAATAACAGAGGCGTGCATCTTAAGATGACCATCTCCAAAAATGACAATGGAGGTTGTATATTCTAAGAGACTACCTCTAGAAATCGATGAACAGATGCGAGCATTTTAAGAGCTCATTGCTAGAAACAGTTGTGAGGTTCTTGAAATAGTATTGTTGTGAGTTACAGTTGTGAGGTTCCTGAAATAGTATTGTTGTGAGTTTTTTTTCTTATTTTTCCTCCATTTTTATTTTTCTTCTTTATTTTACTATAATTTAGAAGTTAAATTTCTTAGAATCCATGAAACATATTTGATGTTCATGTGGTATAGATGTGATGTTGCTACATGATATGCTTCACGATTAAGTATTTACATATTACCCATGAGATGTTGTACGGTATATTTTTGGTTGTTCAAATAGTTTCGGTGTGATGTTACTTTTTAATTTTAATCTACTATGTGGCTTTTTTTAGTTTTACTTGGTTTTCCATACACTTTTCTTTATCTTTTATTGATGTTTCATTTTTGTTTTATTTATGTATCTTTGATTGTTCACATAGCATCTGTGACTGTGAGGTAGTAGTCTATGGAATATGTCAGGTGTTTGAATAGTATTCATGTGATGTCTTATGTGCCTTTTTACCTTTGTATTACTTATTATGTTATCCCTTATGTTTTATTCTATCTTTTATTTATTTTATCTTTCTATTTAAGTTTGGACATAAGCTTTTGTTGTTTTCTGTGTAGAATTTTTTGCTCTCATATTCATCCCTCTAATTGTTCTCTTTGTTAGTAAATTTCCAATCAGAAATATAAAAACAGTTTAGTGCATGGTGTAAGGATGCAATGCATGCTTTTTTTTTATTCAGTATCAGTGATTTAAAAAGTAAAAAATAGAAAATATGATACAATTATGATAGATACTGAACAGTTGGTCCTCAATCTATTTGCATACATAAAGGACTCTATACTAATGCATTAATTTTGTGGAATTATAGGGATAACGAGGAGTTTCTCCCTACGACGCACTGTCACCCCAAATGATTCAGCCATATCTATACCTTTCTTTTCTAATTCCACAGGTAGCGCGCAATTGAAGTGGTACACAAGGTTTGCAAGCATCACTTCAATATTGGCACTTGCAAAGTGGATACCTGGACACATCCTTCGCCCTGCCCCAAATGGTAAGTATTGGAAATCGTTTCCCTTATTGTCCACAACTGCGGCGCTACCACCTTCAATGAACCGCTCAGGCATGAACTTGTCCGCTTTCTCCCAATAGCCAGGATCCCTTGCAAGAGCCCAGCCATTAACAATGGCACGTGTTCCTGAAGGTATCGTGTATCCTTCTATGTTGCAATCCGCCATGGAGAGGTGGGGCGCAAGGAGCGGTGCTGGCATATGGAGTCGAAGTGTCTCTTTGATGACTGCCTTTAGGTAGGCTAAATTGTTAAGTTCGTCTTCAGTGACTATCTCTTTTCCCTTGGCGATAGTGCTTCTCATCTCAGCTTGTAGCTTGTTCATGAGGCAGGGGTTTTGCACGAGCTGAGCCATCGCATAATCCAACACTGTGAATGTCGTAGCTGTGCCAGCTTCAAACATGACCTGCATACATATGGTTAAATATATATAAGGATCAACATATAATCATATATATAGCTGATAGTTGTGGGGTTAGGTGACATCATTATATACCACCAGTTGTGCCTTAATATGCTCTCTCGTGAGGTTGTACTCTTGTGCAAGGGAGAGCAAGACATCGATGAAGTCACTGTCTTCCACGTCACGTTCTGCCGCTGGCTTGCTTGCATGGTCATCGATGAGTGTATTGAGCAAGTTGTCCCACATCTTGTTCACCTTTTGTGCCTTCTCACACACAATTCTCTTCATGATATCCAACTTCACCAGCATTGGGAAGTAGTCCTCTAGGTTGAAACCCCCTATGAGCGGCGAGTTTGCCTCAACGAGCTCGCGGAAAAGTTTATTCCGGCCTTCCTCCCTAAAGAACTTTCCAGACACTGCATGACACACGATATCGTGGGTAAAGGAGCTGAGCAGTTCGCTTAGGTCAATTGCGGTGCCGGCGCCTGCGGTGGCTGCCTCGCGGATCTTAGCCACCACTAACCTCACCTGTTGTGAATTATTTTGAGGCAATCATCTTCATCTACTGAACAGAATCAGCGATTGTTCAAATTGACGCATGGTTATTACCTCTTGCTCGCGTGCATGGCGGTAGGACCGGACCTTCTTGTTGGAGAGGAGGTTTGTGGTTGCGATCTTCTTGACCTGGCGCCAGTGCTCGCCGTAGGGCGAGAAGACGACATCCGTGGAGCCGTAGAAGAGTATGTCGGTGGCGGGGGAGTAAGCCCTGGAAGCAAAGATGTGGTCTTGCGTGCGCAGCACAGCCTGGGCGGCGCTCGGCGACGAGACAATGAGCGTGGGGATGGCACCGAGGTGGAGGAGCATGAGGCCGTCACGGCCATGCTTGGCGGAGAGGTCACGCAGCGAGACGTGCGGTAGGGTGCCTATGAGGTGCAGGTGGCCAATGATTGGGAGCCTGCTTGGAGGCGAAGGAAGCATGCTTAGCAGCTGGTCTCTGGCTCTTGCGGTGGCCGTCGTCGTTCCAAAGCGGTGGCGCACGAGGAGGACGAGAAGAGGACAGACGAGCAGGACAGAGAGCACTAGGGCCACCTGTGGTGGAGACTTCTGCAACAGCTCCTCGTGGTGGCCATGTGCGTGAGCCATCACTACAGCGTAGTGTGCGAAGCGCTTTGCCAAGGCTGCAGCGTAGTTCAGTTTACTGATACTGAATTAAATGATCATTGCCGGGCTCCTTTGCCCAGGCGGCCTTTTTTATAGAGAGACAGACCAAGAAACCTGGCGATTGCACCAAGAATTAAGGATCTTTCTTGTCCATAATTTATTCAGAAAAAGCTGCAGACAGACGTAGAAGGCCACCTTACAATTTTTCAGATATAAACATCACAGTTTTGCAAACAGACACTAATTTTGTTTATAATAAATAATTTTTGGCAACAAAAGTTTGATCACTAGAAATTGTTGAAACATTCTCACATGTTGCACGAACGTAAAACTTATTTTGTGTTGTCTTAATACCATAATTAGCAAGATATCTTATTGGATTTGTAATTGAGCTTGGCTCAATCTCTTGTCAATGTTGGCTTTCAAATTACCGTTCATCTGAATTCGTGCCATCACCCTAAAGTAGCAACAACTAGTATTTTTGAAGTAGATCAAATCTTGTATTCTTCTGATTTTGAATTTGCATGCGAGATTCTGGCACAATATTCTAACAAATTTGGTTGTCTCTCTATTTTTGATCATGGCAAGTGGTTGGCCGATAAGGTATGCTAGCATTTGATTAAAAATGAGTCAGCTTATGTTGGCTTTAGCTCTAAAAGTAGGTCTGTTTGTAGAGTTGAATCTATTTGATGAATTGATGAATCGTTTGACAGAACAACTTATCTTGTTTCTTTCAGAGAAAAGAATGACCAATAAGCCCTGTTTTTCCTTTCACCTCATCCCACTCTTCCTTATCCGTTAAGCGGGATGGCTCATCCTGCATGGAGGCCCGATAACACCCGAACCGAGTGCTGTCCTGCTCATCCTCGCCCCTGCTACCGCTTCCCACTGCCTTGGCACATCCTTGTTGGCACAGCGCAATCCGTGTCAGGCGCGATGCCTTCGCCTGCTCGGAGGCACTGCCCATCCTCGGCGGCAGTGACAGAACCAGGGGCCAGCAGGGGCCGTGGGCCCCCCCATGCATGGTAAGTTTCTTAATATAGATATATACATACTTAAATTTATAGTATAAAATATCATTTTTTTACTCATTTTTAATTGAAAAACTATGATTTTAGTTAAAAATAGTGCAATTTTTTTAAAAAAATTGTTAAAACATATTATTATGTATATTTTATCATAGTAAAAAATACGATCACATTTGTTCGGCCCCCCTTAATCACGATCGCTGGTTCCGTCACTGCTCGGCGGTACAAGATCTTCCAGGCGGCGCGGCTCCTCCCTGGTAGGGCAAAGCTACTTTTTCAGCTTCTCTCTCTCCACGCCCCTATCGGTGTGAATTGCAGAGCATCGTCGATGAAGTGGTGCAGAACAGAACGAGATCCGCTGCAGTCACCCAAGCCAGCAATCACGCGGATGTTCTGTCCTGGGGTTTCGGTGCGCCCCCTATCGGACAGCAAGTAACATGGAGTCATCGAGACGATTTAATGCAGTGGAGTCCTTCGACGCGGCGCTCCTTCGACGACAAGATTGGCCGGCAAGCCTGGCGTCGGAGGGATCTCCTCGCCACCCGAGTCCATCTGGGCGTGATCTCCGTCTCCTCCTCGCCTGCCCCTTGCCATCGCCGCCACACCAGACGCGACGAGTGAGGGGGCGCCGTCGACCGCGTCTCCTCCTCGCCTGCTCCCTCGCCCTTCCATTCGACGCTCGGAGGACGTCTGCTTCTCCACCGACGGGGACGGGGACGACTCCCATCATAATCTCTCGGGCCAACGCGCTTTGCGCCGCCGCTGTCGCATGCCAGAAGCTTGAGTCGGAGGAACTTATGTACCACCGCCGACGACTTCTCCTGGTGAGTATCCTTGGCCCCACCTCTCCCATTGTTCAGCTGCCGGCCAATCATCATTCATTGATTTAGGGTTGAGTCCAATCGGTTTCAGACTTGCAGTGCATTGGTGTGATTCCTAGAATTGTCCAACAGCTCAAACGCAGCTGCAATGAACGAATTGACTATGCAAATGTTTGTGCTTATGTCAGAGAGACAGAGAGACTACATAGTGAAAGCAAATCGGCTGTGGGTTTATTTATCCACATAAAATTTTCATTTGTGTTTGTATGCTTGTCAGAGATGATTCCATAATCAGGGTGGAGTAAGTTCAGTATGCAGGCATACGAGCATCTCCAATCGTTATGCATTTGGACTTGGCATTTACCAAAATGCATAAAACTCCAAAAAACGCCTCTCCAATGGTTATGCATTTAGCTTTTGCATTTTCCATAACTATGCATTTGGAGGGGGAAACTTGGCATATATGCCAAAGGAGTCCAGCTATGCAAATACACATCGCGCGATTCTCTCCTTCCCTCGCGCGCGACTTTCTCCCCCCTCGCATGGTTTCTTCCTCGCGCTGCCAGACCAGTTCGCGCCAAACCACGAAGCCGCGCGCTTCTCCGGTACCCTGGATCCCATGTTGGCTTCACGATATTCTACTGCTCGCGAGCTGCAGCGACTCGACCTTGACGAACGGGAGACGGCGACCTGCCTTGACGACGAACTGATGCGGTGACCGGGGCTGGGGCTAGCAGCGACCGGGGCTGGGGCTGGTGGCCACCGGGGCTGGGGCGAAATGGCGACCGGGGCTGGAGCGAGCGAACCACGACGACGAACTAATCGATGACGGTGGTGGCGGCGACAACGAACGCGGGAGAGGGCGATGTTTTGGCGCGGGAAGTGCCGCGCGGGAAGGAAGTGCCGCGAAAAGAAAAATCCCTGAAAAAAAAGGAGTGAGACTTGGCATTTTGCATAACGGTTGGAGATCACCCCAATTTAGCCTTGCCATTTTCATTCGGGGGTTTGCAAATTGCCTAAAATGCATAGCTCCAAATGCATAACTATTGGAGATGCTCTAAATAATATTTAGCAATCTAGCCCATAATGACAAAGAATGATTCATCCTCTTGGTTTACTTACTTTATTTTAGCTTGCAATGACATCCTGGAGGTAGATCTCTAATACTCCTTAAGCCAAACTCGATTCTGCTATTGAAAAACTACTATGGTTTGGACTTGGACATCTCTAAATTTAGGTGTTATCGAGCAATAGATGATTTAAGTGTTGTACTTTTCATGGCAGCCAACCTGAAAAAATCAAGCAACTTGAACAATAGAAGTGTAGCACTTCTTTTGGCAAACCCAATCTGTTCAAGTTCAAATCATAAGCTAAATGTGAGCCTACATAACTTTTTTTTTGAGGTAACAACAATCCAAAAAGGGCTACTGGGAGGAGGCAAAGGAACTAGATTTTTTTCAACTATTTTTAAACTAAATGCTCCTATATATGTGGGGACAGCTAGCTATTGTTATGTATAATATTTTGGCACAATGACAGCTTACATGCATCTGGATTACCATTAAGTTAAATGGCTCATTCTTGGGCACATTGATAGCTTACTTCTAATCCTTATATCTAAACTATGATAAATACATCTGTCAAAGCATAACAAAGATAGTCCTAAAACTCACTGCTCTAATAATTCTAGTTGTATATCCGCTTTAGATATTTGGCATGATGTTATAAATTGCACGTAGCGCTTCAGTCAGTGCGCCCTCATCGATTGGACCCTTTGTCTCAGATAGCTCAAGTGGTCTCATTATCAGCAAACGCCTCTTCATTTCATTTGTTTGTGATTATACCTGTTCTGAAATTGAAACCTCTAGTCTCTCATGGTTTGGTCCCTTCAGTTATCTCTCACCTGTCCAAATGCACCAGCACCTGGTGATATAAAAAAAGTTTAGTAAGCTCCTCATTACCTTGTACCAATCATTAGTTTATCAGTACAAGTGCACTGTGCTACCAGAAAGTTACCTCGAGGCTGTGTCTTTGGCAAACAAGTATACTCATAGAGGCTGCAATTGCAAGTAATTTTCTCAGTGCCGATGAGAATTACACTGCTCCGGTATTGAAATGTCTGATCTCCTACGGATCGGTCCCCCAACGTCTAGTGTGCACCATTGATTTTTGTTCCCTTTAAATATCACTGCCCTGTCCAAATGCACCAGTACCTGCAGATATATAAATTTTCAACAAAGTACATTACCCTGCTTATACCTTTGTTGGAACTGCAGCTTGCTTGTTGCAAGTGCAACTACAACTAAATCGTTCCATTTGCTGTTAACTTTCTGCATGGTATTTTGCTGGCACTGCTATTTATACTTTTGTTTGCTTTGAAAATTTCGATGCTCATGATCCATTATTTTTTTCTCATTCTCAGTCTCATTGTAACCAGAAGCAGAGAGGCAAATAGCGGGTTCTGAGTACACCAGACCGCCTTGGCTGGTCGGAGGCGTGCTGGGTGCGGGCATAGAACAAGGTGGGAGTGGAGAAGCTGAAGAAACTGAGCATTGGGACGATAGCATGGAAGAAGATGAGACTCTGCAGCCAAAAACAGGTGATGAGATGATGAATCACGAAGCTCAGGTGAGACTGGTCGCGAATCCGCTAGCTTTGCTGGAAGAATCGATAAATCATACACGGGAGTCACAAGTGCACAGAGAAGACGGGGGAGAGGATAGGCAAACAGTACTTACCACAATCAGCTGCAAAAAAAAGGGTACAGTCCTTAACCAAAAACCATGATATTTGAAATATTGATAGCAGGATTGTTACTAGCCTATATTTCCTTATCGTATACCATAAGTTATCTAAATATTAGCTCAGTGAAGCTAGAAATGTAAAGTACCAAGTATCCTTCACATCTGTTCAAAGTAAAACTTAAAAACAAAGGATGATATGTATTTATGAGCACTTGAACAACTAGTTAGTTTGCATCTTGAGCTATTTGATATCCTCATGATTTTAAGAAGTAGAATTCATATTGATCTCATGATTGTTGTTTGGCTTCACATAAAACAGGCTGGATGTTACAAAGACAATGTCCTAGTTAAATAGTAGGAGAAAAGGAAGGTGGACAAAATGCCCTCATTACTTGTGTATTCAGTGATAACTAATAGTGGTCGGAAAACATGTTTTGGGATTGTGCAAACAGGAAAAGGGGGAAGGAAGGACCAGATTCTTGCTTGACCCCAACAACTGAAAGCGCAATTACAAGAGCAATTGCATCAGCAAAAGATAGGAATGGAGAACCGATTTTCTTCCCTTATGAAGGAACTATATTCAGCTCCTTTGACGAAGCAAAGAAGTTCTACAACCTGTACGCATGGGAAATTGGGTTCGAAACAAGGACCTCAAGATCAACAACTACCAGCAATCAGTACACCACAAGGAAAGATATCGTGTGTTCTTGTGTGGTAACTGAATCAACAAGAAACACTTTTGCATGAGTAGTTGATAGTCTATATATGTTTCAACAATTGCTAATTGGTGGAAACTTAACTTGATCTATTTCATTTGTTGTACTAGGGATTCTGTAACAACCCAAGAGGAGCAAGTGCTAGGATAGGATGCAATGCTATGTTGAGACTGCATCGAACATCCGATCACTCTTGGATAGTAAGTAAGATAATTTCAGAACACAACCATGCACTATCAGAAACCTATGGTGAGAAGAAACAATGGGGTTCCCATGGTTATATAGATCCACTGACACAAGAATACATTAGGAAATTGAGATCAAACAACGTACCACTAGGTCGTGTATGCAGCATAATTGGAGTGTCCTCTGCAGACTGCTATACAAATTAGAAAGCAAGCAGTTCGAAACCTTTGCGCAAAATTAGCACACGATGACATCAAGGAGGATATAAAAAAAACATTGGAATTACTAAACAAGATGAGTCGTAAGGACACCAATATGAAGGTTAGGTTCAAGGGAGAATATTAAATATGCTCTGGTGCACAGGGAAAAATCAAATAGATTATCAGCACTTTGGAGATGTTGTAAGTTTTGACACAACTTACAGAACAAACCTCTACAACCTACCATTTGGGATATTTGTAGGTGTAAACAACCACTACCAATCAATCATATTCGGAGGTGTGCTGCTCGGTCATGAAAGAATAGAAGATTTTGACTGAGCTTTCAAGAACTTCACTGAGATAATGGGAGGTAAACACCCAGAGACTATACTAACAAGTGAGTACCTGCTTCTACCCTACTTGTCTTCATATATATCCAAATATATAGTGAATTATATTTAAGATGGCATGTTTGCAAGAAATATTTAAATGAAACTGAAATGTTTGACAGATCAATGCCAAGCAATGGCAGCAGCAATAAAGAGCACACTACAAGGCACAAGGAATTGATGGTGCAGATGGCACATACTAAGGAAGGCAAAGCAAAAGATTGGGCCAACATATTCAAAGAGAAGTCCATTGAAAAGACAATTCAACAGACTCATAACTGACGAGATTTCACCTTCTGCATTTGAGAGGCAATGGCAGAAGCTGGTCCAGATTTACAAACTAGAAGAAAACAAGTTTATGCTGTGTGCATACAAGTTCAGACATATGTGGGCGAAACAATACTTCATGAACATTTTTTGTGCCGGTATGACTAGCACGCAACGAAGTGAGAGCGCTAATCACATGCTCAAGAGATTCATACAAAAATCAGCCCCAATGCATCTCTTCGTGGCAAAATTTAGGGATTTCCAGTTCGACTGAAATCAGGAGGAAGAAAAAGAAAACTACGTGACGAAACAGGTAAGACATGATTTCAATTTACTAGCTCACAATACTAAACATGATCTCTGTGGAATCATCCGACAATATGATGTGAAAAGTAGTAGTCTATAATAATGAGTTTTATAGAGAATATTGCAATTCTTACCAAACATGTATGAATTAGCTGCAAAACTATAAATTGACATTTATATGAAAGCTACATTAGATAGTTGAATTACCTCAGCCAAAAAGTAATATGAGCTGAACTAACGTGCAGGTTTCACGTAGGAGACGGATCTGAGTCCCAATAGAACAGCATGCAGGAACTATATATACAATATATATACAAGGGCGATGTACGAAAGGTTCTACAACGAGCTATATCAATCCAGAGCATATGTAATAGTCAATAGGGGAGTCAACGGAGGACATTTCAAAGTGGTCCACAACAAGGAAATAGGAACAGAAGATGCAAGAACTTACACTAGTACGGAAGTTCTCATCGATGACCTTCCCCATTGGTCACTGAAGATGCTCGAATGGTCATAGAGATTAATTTGTGACGATTTTGTGACGAAAATGACTTGGTCAGTGATGGCGCGTCACACATTTTCTGTTGTGACCAATTGGACATTTTCGTCACGGATGGGACTTCATTCCGTGACGAAATAAGCATCATCATGTTAGTGAATTCAATCTATGACGATTGATTTTGCTCACGGATGAAGGCTGGTTTTGGTCATAATTCGTTGTCCGTCGGTCGTCCTAACGCCATCGCTAACGGCGCTAGTGTTGTGTGACGTCTCCATTTCGTCACAGATAGACCCGTTTTGTCGTCATTATTGGCCGTTTGGAATCGCCCGACGGCGTATGCCACGCTGGCAGATGACGTCATCGCTGACGTGGCAGATGGCGTCATCGCTGACGTGGCAGCTGACGTCAGCGCTGACATGGCTGCCTTCGAAATCGTCACAGATACATTTTGAAATCGACAAAATACATTTTCAAATCGACATAGATACATCTTGAAATTGACACAATACATTTTGAAATCGACACAGAATACATTTTGAAATCGACACAACACATTTTCAAATCGACACAGAACACGCTTTGATCATCACAGATGCACGAACACTTTGGTCACAAAAGTGTAGATACACTACACCACCACCAAGATTAGGGATGGACGATCTGACGCTAAAGGTAGATACAGCGACAGACAATCTGGCGGTATATACTTATAGCGACAGACATCAACTGCCAGAATATAGTATTTGAATTGGAATTTACAAATGATACTACAATGACCAGACAATTCCATAGATGAACTAGCAGGAACCCCGTGCAGTTGCGCGGGCTAGTAAGCAATAAAATTTATTTATCATGAAAAGGCACAAACAATGCAAAGTATGCATTGAAGAATATTGTCAAGATCACCAAGAAAGTAACAGGAAAGATGCTCTCCACTATCAATCTCCAATCTCCATATGCCTTTAAATATTCACATTACCAAAATTGTAACTTTACAATTGGTTTGAGTTGCCCTGAGGAACTCATCCGAATGACTATTCAATCTCCATGGCTTTAAATACTCACATTAGCAAAATTGGAACTTCCCAATTTGTTTGAATATGCATGGGAACTCATCTGTTCAAAACAGTAGTATGGACACATGCTGAAATTTCATAATGGACAACATCGGTCCATCCATCCTTGTTCTAAGGCTGTGCTATAAGGCTGTAGAAGAATGTTGTCGTATGAACGGTTGACCTTAAGTGTGAGCGATAGATGACGATTTGTGAGGTTGTGCATCACCACTTTGTCAGAATTCTTTGAATTTTTTTTCACAACATCATACACCAAAATGAAGTGTCCATGCAAGTTTTCAGATTTTTCTAGTTACCTTAGGGTTTTTTTTACCATTTATTCTTCAGCAAATCATCAAGTAATTACAATACAAGGTAAATTTATAGTAACAACAATAAATTTTTTAAAATATGTGAGGTGAAGCATAAATTAACAAATAAATTTTCAACAATGTAAATTTTTCAACTTGTAGAGTGCCTTTTTTACAATCTAAATAAATAAAAGAAGAGGAAAAAAAGAATTGAAAAAAATATCAGGAAACATAAAAAAAATCTGCCTCTCGCATGGATTGAACACAAGAGGCTGCGGTTCAGAGTGGGCGGGCGTTACCATTGAGCTATTCGAGTCAGTTTGCTTGGAGCAGAGCGCATTTCCATTTAAACAAATAAATCCTCGTATTCCTATAAACACGCTGAAACGCACCACTTGGCGCACGAACACTTCGACGATGACGATCAGGGTCGGCCCTCGTCACTTCGACGATGATGCCCTCGTCGCTTCGACAATGCCACCGCGTCGTCGTCACAATGGATATCGCCCTCGTCACACCACGATTAGCCACGTCCGCCCCCCGCCCAAACCTATTGCCTTGTCCAATTGTCTCGTCTCGCTGCTGCCCTACGTCGTGATACGTTTGCCTTCACAGTGGGGTACCGATCCTTTTCACTTGTTGTGCCGGCCATGTCGGTTCGTCATTGCACAAATTGAGCTACCTAGGTTCTTGTGAAGTTACCGTCCACGAACAACTACAGTTTGACAGCGTATATTCTGTATTAATCTTCTTGCGACTGACTATTTAATTTCATCATCAGAAAAGATTAGTTGCTGCCTGAGCTCGACATGCCATTATGTGTTGAATTTGATGCTTCAGTTAACCTCTTGTACTTGTAATTGTAAAGCACGTCCGTCCGTCATTTTGTACCGGTACCGCTTGGTAGGTTTAGTTTTTTTTAGGGGATACCGCCCTTTGTCACTTCGACGATGACCACCAGGATCGGCCGCCGAGTCCTCGTCACGGTGGATATTGGTAGGTTTACGTGCCTCGCGGGATCAGATGTTTAGGGGTCCATCACCGTACCTCTAATCCATTCAATTAATGGGCCTGCTAACTAATCGGGTGGTTAAAACTTACAAATAAAAAATACATAACTTTAACAACTAAGATTACTTACTCCAGCGGTAACGCTCTTAGCTGTTTTTCGCCTGGTCGCGGTTCGAACTCACGCGGCCGCAAATTTTGTGCCTCCCCAAATATGCTGCTGCGGGCCTGCTTTCTTAAGGAGATAAAATTGGGCCGGCCAACTCGCGGCTGCTATTCCGGGAAAAAGGCCGGCCAACTCGCGAGCTGCTGTTCCGGAAAAAAATAAAAGTCACAGGTTGCAATTATCAGCTGCGGCCCGCTTGCCCCTGTTTAGCCCAGCTATCGGCGGCCCGACTTTCCGTAAAAAAATTATCGGCCCGGCCTGCTTGTCAAAAATGCGACGTCGTCAAGTGCAAGCTGTTGTGGAGCTAGACCAACACTACCAAAAATGATCTGTGACGAATATGTTTCGACATTTGATGGCCGAAACGAGGCAAATTAGCGATGACGATATCAAATATAATATGTGACCAATATGTTTCATCATTACAATGCAGCTCACGATCAACACAATCCATGACGGTTCCCTTGCGTTGTTCCATGACGTTCCTTTAATTTTCGTCATTAATTTTCAAGGCAAATCTTCGTCACTTGCAATGTATGATGAAGCTACAAATTTCGTCATAGTATGCTACCATTTTGTGTCGAAAGTAACAAGCGTCACGAGCAAATGGTCACCGATGATCACTTTCCTACTAGTTACGAGGTATTGCTAACTGGATTAGATAAGATTACATGCAGCTGTGAACTATATGAACATGCAGGTCTACCATGCTGGCACAGCTTGAAGGTAATGAGCATCATGTATTAACATGAGCATATTGCTTGATCGTATTTATAAAGATCTAGTGCTTAATACTAAATACTGAAATTGTACATATGAGTGTAGGTACTATAGTTCACTTGGACAGGAAAGAAATACCCAGAAGCAACATCAAGCATAGATGGACAAAAAATGCAGGACCAATTATCAGCCCGGGTTCAGGATCATCTATAGCAAATCATGTGACAGCACAAATGGATACAATGAAAAGAAAACTACTAGTAATGAAAGCACTGGATTTGGCTCAATCAGAAGGACCCATCAATGACAGTGCATTTGCTGAGGTGATGCATGCAATGGATGCCGTTATGCCAAGGAAAGGAAGTGTCGACACACCAAGTTTGATAGGGCATGAGCTAATAGCAGGTTTTGGTGTTACATACGGTGAGCCAATGCCAACTGCATGCCCACCAAGACCAACCAGATGTGGCAGGCCTCGAGAGACGTCGCTGAGCTCTTGGAATAGGCACGATAACATGGTGAGAGCACCCGAAGTCGACTGTGGGACAACCGATACTAAACAACATACGGACGAAGAGGGAGGATTGGTGTCAAAAACAAGAAGAGTGACAGATCTCTTGCAGGTGAGTTGAGCAAGTGCTATGACCAAATGAAATTGAATTGGAAGAATGACTCTATCATCAGGTTCGACGTTTGAACTGTTGATGTAATACCATCTATGCGTAGTGCTTTGGTTATTTATCTATTATTGTACTGAGTGTTGCAAGACCATTTCCAATTGCTACCGTTGAACACTATGCCCCAGCCATGAAATCTATGTAATTTGAACTAGTTGAAGTTTATCTCATAATCCTACTACTTTCCATTAGTTTTTAGTACGTAGTTTTTCATTTGGTCTTGCCCATGATGTTGTTAACCATTGACTTTCTGGAAGCTGCAAGTTTGAAAACTTGAAGCTGGTAGATAGATTTCTTAATTTTTGATGTGTTGGTTGACGTTATTGAGTCCCATTGGTCAATTTTCAAAATAGTCTGGATCTGATTTGTCAGTGTTTTAGTTAGTTTTTCAAGTGAACTAGATGATTGACAGGACACCTATTCAGAGCCACTTTTCTTTCTTTCTTAAAGTCTTGATGACTTTATCTCCGATGGAGCACTGCATTCACATGCCTTACTCTTAGCTAGCAGGACCACTAATAGCGTTCGATTTTTAGACCTTTTACTCGCAACCGAAACATATGTTTAATTTCAGAGTTTAGCATTCTTTTGCTTCTTCATAGGAGTTGACTACTTGAATGTGGTTCCTGTATATGGAACGTATTGACCATAGTATTTTGAATCTGTGATACCAGTAGTTCTATGAGACCTACAACTTTCAGTTTGCAATTTCATTTTTTGTCCTACGCTGCTGAATCAGAATTGTAGGATGAAACTATTCTATCTGTTGTCGGACTCCAAAACTAGTGTATGTGAAAACTTGGCATCCATATACTACAAGGTGATCCAACCAACAGCAGATACATAGGCAACAAGAAGACATGCACGCTTCAAACGACTGGCAAATGCTGTGATGCTATGCTTCCTCACAGCCCACCTGGCGGTAGCAAGCAACAATCCATATAGAAACCTCTAAATAAGAACTGTAATGAACATCGAGCTTAGCATGCCGACAACAACACATGCTGCTACATATCCAAGCATTCGTTCTGAACAGAAATCTTCTGACACATACATTTCTGAAAACCTTTAACATTTTAATGTAAAGTTAGCCATATGGGAAAATCTATTTTTCCGGGGAGACGCTCAAGAAATGAGTGTCGTGTCGTCTAGCTTGGGCGACACGGAGACGAGGGTCGGCGCGCCGTCGTCGCCGGCCGGCCGCCGGCCGGACTCGCCGGTCCGTGAGAGCGGGTCACCTGGCCGACGCGGCTGCGCGTCTGGCAAGGAGGCCCTGCGGCGCAGTCTCACGGAGGAGAAGGAGAGAGGACGTGGCGCGAGCAGGACCTCACAGGTGGCGGAGCCGATTCCATGGCGGACCCGGGTGCGGGCGCGTGAGGAACCCGGAACCGCCACCCTGTGCGAAAAAAGGTGAGGAGATCCAAGACTTTTGGGGAGAGCTCTGGTTCATCCCCGAGTCGTCCCCTTCCCGGCCGCCACCGCCGCCGCGTGCTAGGGTTAGGGATAAGGGTGGGGAAAAGCTCGTGTGGGTGGAGAAGAGTTTGTGGGAGAGCAAATCCTTTAGCTCGGCGGATTGCTTCCCAGTCAGTGAAGGAGATTCATGGAGTGAGCCACCGAAGAAGATTTCGTTCACAAATTTGTTCTGGGGTAACGAGAAGAAGCTGAGCTTCGCAGAAGTGGTGAAGAGTTCCATGGCGGGCCGCGGGCGAGGTCAGGAGGAGGACTGGACCTACGGCGGCTGGTTTCCTAAGCCACAACTGTCGTTCTTGGGCCGCCACCGCAGCAGCAGTACGGGTACTACCCCCCACCACCTGGGCCGCCATTCCCTCAGCAGCAAGGATTTGGTAGGCAGTTTGATGCGCCAAGACCTAGAAGGGGTGGGTTCCTGGACAGAGGTAGAGGGAGAGCTACTCAGGCAAGGCAGCCACAAGCACCACCAGCGAAACCGCCGCCGGTATAGGCCCCAGCAGCCAAGGAAACAGCCAAGGAAGAGGGGATCAAAGCTACTGAGAAAGGGGAACCATCAAACACCAAAGGTAAATCTGATGACACCAAGTCGGTTGCACATGCTGTTTGTTTCAACTGTGGGTATGTGGGGCACCTTAGTTCTTCCTATGCTGGTCCAAAAGTTTGTTTCATCTGTCATGAACCTAGTCATGTTGTGGATGCCTGCCCTATGTGGAAGAAGCCACCTTCTATTGCTCAGTATTTTGGCACTGCTAAGAGGGGATTAGGTTTTCACTATGTGGATGTAGAGGATCAACCAAACAGATTCAATCATTGGGTGGGTATGGATAACTTTGGGTAGCGGTTCATTGAATCCGGTGAAATTGATGAAGCCGGAATAGTATAGCCCTGAAGAACCTATTTGACAAAGAGTGGAATTGGGTCTTGAAGAAAACTGATGACTACAACTACTCTGTGAGATTTCCACCAGACAGGAAAGTGGAGATGCTTGTGATAGGATCTGCTACCAAATTTAATCTCAAACCTGGGGTAACTTGTGCTCTGAGTGTGTGGAATGGCACTATTGAACCAGTGGGCAAACTGATAGAGGTGTGGGTAATGATCCAGGGCACACCACCCAAGTGGGTAGACTGGAGGACTATGGCTGAAGTATCATCTTGTCTGGGCAGAATGGTAGAGGTGGATTGGCAGACCTTTTTTTGATAGCTTTTACAGCTTAGTCAGAGTCAAGGTGATGTGCAAAGATCCCTTCAAGATCCCCAAGGAGAGGCTGTTTGTCTTGTCCACCTTATACTGCTGTCCCCAGAGGGATACATTGTTGATGATGGTGACTCTGATGATGGAGGAGATGGTAAGAAATAAGGTGATGATGGTGCTATGGAAGAGGATAGATCAGGACTTGGGGAAAGTAAAGAGAAAGAATATGAAGATGACATAGCTGGTAGAAAAAGGGTCCAACAGATGACTAGAGCCAGAGCCATATAGCCCTCATAGTTGTACGGAAAATCCATGAGAAAACACTTACGGATAAATTCTCAAGTTGCTAAAATGTCATTTTTATCGTTTGCTGCTTAAACATTAATTAAGTAACATGGATCATAGTCATGGAAATAAAACTCCAAACTATACTTTCCTTGATTATCAAAGTTTCCCTGCTGGTCCTGCTGATCCTCAATATATGGCTCCTGATCAACGTGATATAGCTCACCGTCTATACTCGATAAGAAATCAACATACAATCATCCAAAGGCAATCATGCACTTTAAGAAAACAAGATATAATTAGAACAGTACACCAACAGAGAGAAAACATGTTTAAAATGTTCTACACGTCGCTATGAACACATAGACGCCAAAATCACTGAAATCGGATTTAGAACGGAGGAGTTATGAATTTATTAAGATTTCCTATTGTAAAATAATGAATTAAATATAAACTTAATTTTTAAAAGTAATAAACAGTACTAACAGTGAAATTATCATGAAGTTTACAAGATTATGAATCTAACGCAATTTGAACGGTTCGAATCGGAGTTAAAATGAGGGTTTTATAAGCATTTGAAATCAGTGGCAGTTCTGTAATTATCTGAAACTGTAATGGCATTTAAATAAAATAGAAAATCAGGCTTTTCCAATCGGCCAGGGACTTGAATGAAAATTCTATTGCCACAAGGGGCTAGTGGAAGCAAGACTGCTGGTCAGAATGTGAAGAGGACACTTGATTTTGGCTGCTCTTATGGCCGGGAAGATGCTTGTCACATGTGCTAAACTACTCAGAGCCATGGAGATTGATGTGGGAGAAGAAGATGAAGGAGAGGAGAATATTGATCTAAATCAGACAGATGTAGAAGATGAGGAACAAATCCTCTTGCCAGATGATTGGGTGTACAACGTCTCTGAGAGTGATAAAGGCGAAGTTAGATCAAGACTTCAAGAGTTAGCTAAAGAACAAGACACAAGAGCTAATGGTGATACTGGGAAAATATCTGAGATTGCTGTTGCTAGCCAAGAGGCTAATCAAGCTAATAGAGAAGATTTGGGAGAGGTAGGTGCTGACACAATTACTGAACAAGAAAAAGAGCAACAAGACAAAGGGAAGAGAGCAAGAGTCAAGAAGAACCCATGGGGCCCTGTGATGCCAACAAGAAGAATGACCAGGAACATTGATGATGGGAAGACCATGATGGAAAAAGCACAAGACTCCAAGAGGAAGTGGAATCTGGAAGAACCTGCAGGTAACTCTAAACCTGAACTCAAACCTCACTTAAAGTCTATTGCTCAGAAGGTTGGAATAACCTCAAAGGATGGAAATCCTTTATCTGTTGATTGTATTGAAGAATTAGATAGCAGTAGGAATGCTGCTAGTCTAAGTAGCTGTAATTTTCCTAACTGTAGTGATACTTTAGAGAATGGTAGATCAAAAGATCATACTTGTGTTGCTTCTACTTGCCATGATGGAAATCATGGTGAAAGAGTGAACCCCCAGGAAGACGGTTGGTCCATTGTAGGTCCTAGGAAGAAAAACAAGAAAAAATTTAAATGATAGGAATGTTTTGGAATATTAGAGGTCTAGGGTTGATTGATAGAATTCCTGCTTTAAGAAAGAAAATTGTGGAGAATCATCTAGATTTTGTAGGAGTTATGGAGACAAAAAAGAGAGATATTTCTGATGGACTGCTTAGATCACTAACTCAAAATATCCCTTTTTCTTGGTTCCAATTAGGTGCTAGAGGTTCAGCTGGGGGTATTCTATTAGGTGTTGATAGTGATCTTTATACCATGACTGTAGGAGAGGTTTTGCAATTTTCTGTAAGTACAATGTTAACCTGTAAGAAAACTAGCTTCTCCTGGAAATTAGTGGTAATCTATGGGCCTGCCTATGAGGAGAAGAAACAAGAGTTTTTAGATGAATTAGAAAAAAATAATGAGTTCCTGGAAAGGATCCATCATGCTAGGAGGTGACTTTAATCTTGTTAGGTTTACTAAGGACAAGAGTAATGGGATTATTAACCACAAGTGGGCCGGTTTGCTTAATGAGTGGATAGACAAGTGGGCACTAGTAGAATTAGATCCCAACAATAAGTACACTTGGACTAATAATCAGGACTCACCTACTTTTTCTAAGATAGATAGGATTTTTGTGTCCACTGAGTGGGAAGTTGTTTACCCCCTAGCTAGTGTTAAAGTCTTAGATAGACTCCCAAGTGATCATAAACCCCTTGTCATTAGCACAGAGCTAATATGAGCTTTGGTAAAAAAAGATTTAGATTTGAGAAATGGTGGATTCAAAAGGATTATTTTAAGAAAGTGGTAGATAAGCTATGCAAAATGAGTCACTAGTCCACCCCCAAAACGTCCTTATTTTCTGGTTTAAGACGGGTAAGTCTAGCTGAGTACCCACGTACTCAGGGTGCAATTCCCAATGTTGTTTGTTGTAGGTTGAAGGCTACCACGGTGGTGACACGGTGGACTTATATCCCGTTATGGGAGGATTAGACTTCGGGCATGTCAACTCTTATATCTCATCTACATGCTTTTGAAGGAGTCGACTCGAAATGGCACAGTATTTAAAAATGTAGGTGTGAGTGTAATTTCAAGAATATCTACTTCCGCTTGTTTATTTGAAAAGTTTAAGTTGTAATAATTATCTTATTTGAAAACTGTTGATCAAGTGAATGGGAACTGCTGAACTTACGATTCGGGTGTTATGTTGTAAAAGTTCGAGATCCTTCGAGATTTCGCGGACTACCGGGCTAATATGATTGCGGTTTACTACTTAAGCTGCCACGGTGGCTCGATTAGTGAACAGTAATTATGTTAGTTGGTCGGTTCTGTTACAGATGGCATCAGCTCCATGGTTCAGCACGTACTGTTCACTTGAGTGTTTAAAAACAAAAGGATTTTGTTTTACAAAACTATTTGCTAGCTTGTAGATATATAGGTGTTTGAAAAACTATGTGTTCAAACTAAAGTGTGCCAGTGGTCGAGTTCCATATGCCCAGTTAAGGACTACTAGGTGGCTATCTAACATGGCTAACCAAGGGTATTGCATCATATTTTCTTTTTTTTCGTACTCATACACGACGGATATGTATGGGGCCATTCACTTGAATGGTTATGTTTGGTTTCATACTCCTCTATGCTCTGGTAAGTCGATTCAACGCCAAGGTAAGTGTGAGTTGTGAGAGCATGATCGGATACACTGCCGATGTAGGGGAGTGCTTATATGGCACCGGATTATTTACATGTTCCACACATGTTCATATGAAAGTGTCCCATGTGTGGGAATGTCGTCTTCTGACGATGATTGGTTAGCGTGCACCTACATACAGGGATATTGGGGATATACCTGTGTGGAGAAGGGTGTCGAATAGGAGTTGTTTGTAATCGGAGATTTGACCTTATTCTTAAGGTGCTGAGTTTTTACGTCGCTTGCATTCATTGGGATTTTGGGCTGAAATGAAATCTTCTGCAGGTACACTAACCACGAAACGTGTAGCACGATTTAGTTCCGTGTATATGAGAGAACGTATGTATGCCACCGCCTAGAACGCTAGTAGTTAACTTATCTTTTCTAGGTTTGTGAGGACGTACGGAACGTTCATGCATCATGTGAAATGTTCATATCATGGCATTGCATTTCTCTCTTCTCTTAAGAAAACAAACTTATCTCTTTTCGATAAAATTCACCAACTTAATAATCGTTTCATGAGAGTCGTGGCAAAAGTTAGATATAGTGCAGTTGTCTCCCTGACGTCTCCTTGAGGCAGAATGGAATGAAAGCAATCAGTTCATCAAGTTAGCAGTATCGGAGATTCTTTGGTGGAACCTTGGAGTCAGTTGAAGTGATACCTTGGATGTTATGTATATGGCGATATCTGAACGCCTAAGAATCTAGCATTTGATACTGGCAATTTTGGTTTGCATCATGGTTAACCTAATTTTAAGTGGGTTTTCTGAGTGACTTATATATAGATGAAAGTTATATTAGTATCTTAGCTATCTACTGTTAAAGTTTCATGGTCATTGGGTGGATGGTTTAGAAACTATGACCCCTACAATTGGGTAACAGGGCTGTTTGGCTTGCTGTTTTGCCAGAAGCAGTCCTGATGTTATGTGTTTTAAGGATGGTTAACCTGGGAATTAGCTTATGAGGTCTTTAGATGTTTGATGGAAATTTTCATAAGCTTTCCAGATTATCTTCAATCATATCCATAGGGTTTATGGATATTTAGTTATGAATTTATTAGTGGGATGCTGATTGTAGGGTTATGACTAGTAGTGATGCTTGATGGTGTGATGATTGTATGTAAGGCTTAATACTAAGTGTTCATAATGATTAGTGTATATGATTGATTGTAATGAGTGTGTCATGTGTGAACATCCATAAATCGTCAATCATTCATGATCATGCATATGCCTCAACCATCATGTATTCACACATATGCACATGCATCATCTCAGGATCGCGGTTAGGGTATTCATCGAGAAGGACTAGGATCCCGAAGGACAAGTCGTGAAAGGAGTTTTCCGCACAGGAGGTGATCGGGAACCAGACATGAACCAGCCTGAAGATCGATCCAGATCGTTGAACTAACTCGTCGAAAGAAAGGCAAGCCCCGGAGCATTTCTCCTATGTTTGCAAATATCACTTGCGTCCTTTTATATGTTTAATGCATTAAGTTATAGGAGTTGTCTGGAACCCCTTGCTGCATGTTATCTATTCCTTGTCCACTTAAAATACCCTTACCTTGTTAGGTGTGTTGACACCTCTAACACCACTCACGCTAAGTTGTCATCCCTAGCATGGCGCCAGAAGTGTTGGTATAGAAACTGCTCCTCTAGTCAAGAAAAATATGGGATCTGCAAGCGAACAGATAATACACCATCGTAGCATTTTACCAGAAGTATTCCAGGTATCGTTATTTATATTTAGCTCAAAGGAAAGAACTAAGGACTTAAACAATGAGATAAACTTGCTAAACACGACTACCTATGAGTGATTGATTGCACTGTCACATACTTTGGCAGAGGGGTAAACCATGATAAATAAGGGAATATAAAGTAATAAGCTCAGGGTATAAATCACACAGAGATTAGATATAGACTACTCACAAAAGGTAGGTTGACATCGGATTAGCACAAGAAATAGAAATCCTATGTAGGTTCTAATCTACTAAGTCATTCATCTACTCCAACTCTACACTATCATATACAGCACAAAAGACTCTTCATCTATGTATAAGGATCATTGCTATAACAAGCCAAGACATAGCAGGACTTACTACGCAACTTTGGTTCTGCTAGACCTACCAACGGGGGATGGAATACAAAGGACTCAACGGAACCTGTCACTTCCGCGATCTACCACACGACCCGGCCAATAGGGTGCATTTGCAGTAAACAAGATCTAAGCACCATGCTTACATGAAATCTACCACCTAACCCTCCCGGGAAGAGAGCTAAGCGCTTTGCAAACATATACATAAACTTATTACCAATCATAACCATATCAAATGTAGAACTAGAATAAACTAGGAACATAATAAATAGAAGCATAATGATATTTAGAATAAAGTCACAAGAATAGATACAAGATAATACCAAATTCGATGATGAAGATCCGGAATTCCGAGCACAGCGCCCGATTCTTCCTCTATCTAGTCTAAACCTATGTAGAACTTGAAGATCTAGAGTAGCTATTCTAATTCTCTCGGTGGAGATCTCTCTAAACCCCGGCTTTGCCGATGGCTACCTCTGAAGAATGAATTCTTGAATGAATTAGGGTTTCGGCCGGGGCCGGGGCTCAATATATAGCCCCCTAGGATGCACCACAGCCATCGGATCAAACCGACCTAAACGGACGATAAATATTGCTCCTCAAGGTCGGTGGAGGCAGGATCCGCGAGCCTCCACCTGATTGGTGGAGGTGGGCAGTCGGCCGCCCCTAGGGGGGAGTCGGCCGACCCACCACTCTGCCAGGTGGGCCCCCGCTTTCAGGTGTCGCCTTCTGGAGTTTTCTAGAGTATACAATTTTACCCGTTCGGTCTTTCTCTCTATGTAATCATGACATGTGGGCCTCCTTGGATGTTTTCCTGATAATCCCCTGCGAAAACACATATTCACCAAAACTTGTGGAATTTGTCAGTTTAAACCCTAAGTCTATGGTGGTGAACAAATTATATCCCTCTTTCTCTCTCTGGTTGACATATAAAATTGATCATTAACAACCGTCAACAAACTCCCCCAAGCTTACCCTTTGCTCGTCCCTGAGCAAACAGCTACAGAAGATGGATCAGGAGTTGCTGCAATGCTTTCACGCTTACAAACACACATGCTCTAAACAATAATTCATCCCTAGACTAGAGTGGACTATCATAACTCCCAAACTTACTCATGTTTCTTTCAACCATGGGGCTTTTACCTGCACTTGGGTCGTGAGTAGTTGAAAGACGTAACAATTAAGTCAAGCACCGTTGTCTCATGCTCTCGTTGTTCCACCTCTCGTTCTCGAGTTTTTACAAGATTTTCAATAAAACTCGAGTTCCTTAATACTACCCTTTCAAGTCTCTCAATATGTGGTATTTTTGGATCCTCTCTAAGGCATTGAAAGGAGGTATGCCTTCTCTCTTACTCTCAGAGTATGTGGTATTTGTGGTTCAAGGCATATATAGATGAGTCTTCACTCTCTCTCACCCTACTCTTAATAAAGGCTTATGTGGAGCTCATAGGTGTGGAGAACTAATGCATTGGCATGATCGAGCCATGGATCCGAAGGAACTCAACATACAACCAATCGGTGTGTGCATGTGTGGTTTTTTATATGTGGATGATATATAAAATAGAGAGAAATATTTGTGAGAGGAGAAGGGGTGCACAAAGGAATTTATCAATGCTCCTTTATTTGGATAAACTTGGAACTTCTTCACACTTGAATCTTCTTGGAAATTGAACTTGAAAACTTGAACTTTGGGAACTTGACAAAAGACTGGGCTCATAAATCTTTCTTTCTTTTTCTTTTCTTTCTTTTCCTTTTTTTAATAGAATTCTTGCAGCCCAAAAATGGAATACTTCTTGAATGGAACACTTCTCAATCTTGATAACTTCTTATCGGGAATAAATGGAACACTTCTTCATATGAAAATTTCACATCGGGAGCAAATGGAACACTTGGAGCATTGATTTTGGATAAGTGGCTAGCAAAATGAACAGGGGGATATTTTTGGGTGTTCACTCTTAGTGTAAGAGTAGAACAATTTCAATGGATGATAATAGGCTTTATGTGGTGCGTACTTCCAGGGTAGAAGTAGCAGGGGTGAATGTGAGTGTGTAACCAAGATTTAGCTGTATGATGAGTTCATAAGGATACAACACAGCCGACAGCACGAGCCTAACAAATGAGGAGGCTTCCTATTCTAATGATCAAGTTTTGGCTGTGGTAGGAATTTTAACTCTCTGTCATATAAGGAACTCATCATGAAACATTTATGACTTTCACAAACAAATCTCCAGAATTTAGTGGCACTTTGGAACACAATGAACAGCAGCTCAGACTATCATCATATCATGCCCGTCAACTACCTAGACTTAGTTTAAGCATATGCTCCCACAGGTTTCAGGTGTAGAGTAAATCCAGTTGTCAAACAAAGTGTATCCAATCTTGGGAGAACTCAAATTTAAAGCTAGGTACTTGCAAAGATTTAGAGCAGAAAGCAACTATTCATCATTTCCATCATGCAAATCCTCAAGTCTACACAATTTAATTTATAGCAAACTGAATTGAAGATAAACTTGCACACTCTTTTTATTTGGTTTTCATCTTAAGGCAAACTTGAAATGTAAACAAACACACTTAAAGAAAACAAACTAAACAAACTTCTTGAAACAGCAAGCAAATTTTTATTGGGTTTTTCTAGTTTTTCTGATTTTTTTTTTTCAATGCATAAAACAAACTGAAAAACAAACTGAAAGCAAAAGGAAAGAAATACTCATCTTGATAATGGGGGTCCTCCCCCAAGCTAGCCTTGTGGCAGTGGTGGTGGATAGTGGATGTGCAACAGGTCCACCAAGCCGTGTAACATGGATGCGGCTTCTTCCTGGCTCTCTTGAATGGTGCCTAATGTCTGGGTGGTGTTCTGGTTCCACTGGAGCTGGTCATTCCACCTCTGATCATGGCGATTCAGAGTGGCAGTGGTGTTGTGCTGGAAGGCTACTTGTTCATCATAGTGCTGCTGGGTGAAAATGAAACTGGAGGCATCGGAGTGGCGACGTGGCTCAAAGTCTTGGTGGGGTTCTTCTTCTTCATCGGTGGTACCAAAGGGGTCATAAGAGTATCTTGGTGGCTGTGAGGGTCCTGGCTCTGATGTTCCTGGCTCTGTGTAAGGTGGGTAGAAACCATAGAATGGTTGATGTGGCTGGCTTTGTGGTGGGTACACCCATGAGTTTAGTGAGTGGTGCTGAGGTACATTCCACTCATTGAAACTGGCATGTGCTGGTTCTTCTTGGGCGGTTTCGGCACCACGCCAAATGGGTTCACGATTTCCTGTCACTCTCTCCGAGCGAACTCTTCGAGGTGCTCTCTCATTCACCGGTTCGCTCGCAACTCAACATGATAGTTTTGCACATAATACAAAGCCGGTTCCGGGTTAGGTAACCGGATCGCAGCTTCACCATATTTTGCATAAAAAACGTCATTCACTTTCTTCAGTAAGTGACCTTGGCCAAAAGTGTAGAGGTCATAAAATTCTCTATGATGTTCAATATACTCAAAAGTAGCTCCCTCTAACAACTTCAAGCTTGTGGCAATGCGAGTGATAAGCAAGCAGATGGCCACACTTCCTACTTTGTAACCGGGGACACTCATCCAATGGTTCACTAAGAGGTGGACAGGAGACACTTTTTGTTTCTTGACAGCCGCGTACAGCAACTGCAAGTCGGCTATTCTGATCTTGCTTTCGTCATATCGTGGGAAAAAGGTGGCTCCTATCCAACGATGCAAAAATCTAAGCGTAGGATGCTCTATGTCTGCGGTGCGGTGTGCTATGTGGTAAGGTGCTTTAGAAATGCTGCTCCAAAACCTATGTGCATCAAAATCACCTAGTGCTGCATTTAAGTCTATGTGAGCATCTTGAGGGAAACCTAGCAGGTCACTAAGGTTTCTCCAAGAGACAGAATATTCCAGAGCAAACATTCTAAAATAAACTCCATTGTCCGTGTATCGAAGGGTGCTAAGGAATTCTATGGTCAAGAGCCTAATCCCCTTCTCGGAGGTTTGCAAAGGAAGTCCAACCAACTAGTGGAAAAATTGTATCGAATTCTTGAGCCATACCTGTCTCAGAGCGTAAGTGTCGGATCGATGACTCGGCGTGTGGATGAAACACTTGTTCTTGAGCTTCTTGTATATCTCCTTCTCCGGCGTTCTCGGGCGAGGTCGGATGTTCTCATGAGGACTCTCCGAGATGCCGGTGGTGGTGCAGTGCTGCTACAGGTGCTGCTGCAGGTGCTGCTGGTGGTGGGTCGACACTCATGTCGGAACCAGCCACCGAGTTCTGGCGGGATGCACTTCTTGTCCTGATCTTCCTGAAGGTTCCCGAGATCCCCTGGAAAACGCCCTTCATCCTGCAAATTTCTCAAAACAAACAAAAACAAACACTAGTGGAGAGAAGGATTAGCACAAGGTTAGTGGTTAGCCATCCAGAGTCAGCGGTCCAGAGGTTAGTCGTTCTTCATGACAAAAAGTTACTAAACTTCTGGTCTTGATTTTGACAGAACCTCCCCTTGATTTTAAATTTTCTTTAACCTATTTGGACAGCATCTCCACTAATTTTGGGTTGATCTACTCAGCACTATCCCTTCCCTTCACTTGCTACAAACTCTTGCCCACTCTTCTCACTTCTTCTCTCTTCCTACTCTTCTCCTCTTCTCTCTAACTCTCTCCAGAAACTCGAAGTCGAGAGCGAAGGTTTGGCTAAAATTCTGGAGTGTGGGTGGTGCAAGGAAGCCATGGGAGGAGGCCTATTTATAGAGGAGGAGGGGGAGAGTCGGCCGCCCCAATGGTGGGGTCGGCCGCCCACCCAGGGTGGCCAACGTGGCTGCCACTTCACATGCTATTGCGTGATCTTTCCTCCATCCAGAAATTTTTGTCGGATGAGTGGTTTTGGCGGTGGAAAAGAGAGGATAGTGGAGGTGAGTGGAAGTGGATGAAATTATGTGATTTGATGTATGTGAGGTGTAGTCTATGACATGTGGGACCCATGGTGAGGGACCCACCAAGCACTAAATGCCATGATAAAAATTATAACTAATGCAGAAATTTAAATGAAGGTAAACTAATTTAAATGCATGAAATGATAAGTTTTTTGTGCCACCATGATAAAATAGTTTTGACGGGTTGTTACACACCGTAAAATTATTTATATGGGGCCTAGAATTTTTTATAATGCAATGCTAGTAATAAATATGTCTAAGAAAATCATAAGAGATGCAAATTAAAATGCGGATAAATACCGAGTTACCTTTCGGCGAGGATTCGGATTTTTAAAAGTCCTCCGAATTGGACCTCCAAAATATTTATTCCGCTGATGTTCCCAGAGATGCACCTGCCTCTGGTGGTTGTACTGTCTGATCTTCTTCTACCATCTTCGCGGATTTGTTGAGCTCTTGTTTTGACTTGAATGCGAATTGCTCTTCTTGCCCATTTATCGTGAACTTGATTTCTCCCTTCCCGACATCAATGTGTGCATTGGCGGTACTCAAGAAGGGTCTTCCAAGTATAAGTGACACTTTTGAGTCTGGATGCATATCCAGTACTACAAAGTCTACTGGCACGAAGAACTCTCTTATCTTGACTGGGGTATTTTCAGCAATGCCCAATGGATAACGGACCGATTGGTTGGCTAGTTGTAGACACATTGATGTTGGCTCAAGTGCAGTGTGGTTGAGCTTGTAGTAAACTGCTGCGGGCATCACACTGACACTTGCTCCAAGATCGCAGAGTGCATTATTGAAATATTGATCTCCAATTGTGCAGTCGATAGTGGGACATCCTGGATCTTTCTTCTTTTCTGGTAGTTGGTTGAGGATGGCCGCACTACATTCTTCAGTTAGCTTGATCACTTCATTGGATGGCAGTGGTCTCTTCTTGTTAAGAATATCTGTTATGTACTTGGCATAAGTGGGGACCCGTATGGCATCCAACAGAGGTATATTGACATATAACTTTTGAATTACCTCCACGAACTTACCAAACCGCTCATCCGTTTGTTGTGGTCCTCTCTTCCTCCGAGGGAATGGTAAGTAGTTTGTATCCCGAAAATTTTGTCTCATTTCCCGATCTTGTACTTGGCTCTTGCACCGGCTTCGTACTTCTTCTAACTCAGGTTGGAAATCTTCTTCTTCTCGCCACCGGTGGTAGCACGGTGGCCTTTTTGCTCCTTTTGGATAGGGAGGATCTCTCGGTGGAACTCCCTCTTCTTGTAGTAATAGATCTCACCTGCTCGGGGTTAGTGGCAACAGTAAATGCAACGGCCAACTTGGCTATCTTTTCTTCTATCTTCTTATTGAACTCTAGTTGATCATTAATGGCGAGGAGAAACTATCCATTTTAATGCTTAAACTTTCCAAGATTTTGTCATTAACAGCAAGCCTATCCTCCATAGATGAGTTGATCTTGGACTGTTGTAGGACCAACTCTCTTAAAGTAGGTTGCTTTGCATAATTACCTGACTGTGTACCTTGGTTAATTGATGATTGCACCCAATGTGGAACCTTTCTCACGAGGGGACTTGAATTTTGCTTATATGTTGCTTCAATTGCTCTTTGATCTTCCTTGTACTTGGCCCTCTGGTCAAGCCAATGGAGTAAGGTATCCATCTTGGTTGATAATGCATTCACTTCTTCAATTGTTTCTTCACTCTGCTGACAATCTTGAATGTTGTCTTGGGACCAGCTTTGATTATCTGCTATCTTCTCCATAAGTCTTTTAGCTCTCCCAAGAGTGAGTGATAAGAATGATCCTTCAGCAGTTGCGTCCAGGTGCTCACGCGTCTTCGGAGTTAATCCGTGATAGAAACCTTGCATGAGTAACCATTCCTCCATTCCATGATGGGGACAATCTTGGATATATCCTTGCAAACGCTCCCATGCTTCCTCGACATGGTCTCCGTCTTCTCGCTGTTGGAAGTTAGTAATCTTTCCTCTTAAGGCATTGGTTTTGCCTATTGGGAGGAATTTTGCTAGAAAGGCCTTGGAACACTTCGCCTATGTATTGATATCTTCTTTATTTGCATAGAACCACATCGCCGCTCTTCCCACTAGTGAGAATGGAAAGAGGCGAAGAAGTATGAGGTCTTCTTTAACTCCATCTATGGCGATGGTGTTTCCAATCTCCATGAAGTCTTGTAAATGTGTACCGCATCTTCATGTACCTTTCCACCGAATTGGAAAGCTTGCACCATGTTGATGAGACTTGGCTTGATCTCAAACTCCATATTAGTGTGTATTGCTGGACCGGTGCGGATGTTCTCTATTGTTGGAGCAGAGAACTCCAGTAAGGTCTTTTCAGCCATCTTGATTGGTGACGAGCTTCCTTCTTGATTGAACTGACTCTGATGATCGAGAGTTTGAATGAATCAGATTCAATCCTGCTAATACCCCGTATAAAATATAGACAAAGAAAAACAACGGGGTGAACCTGCCAAAGTAGAGGTGACTAGTGACAATCACTCATTTTCTAAGTATCTCGCTTAAGCAATTTTTTCTCTAAAAGTTTATTCCTTCCCGGCAACGGCACCAAAATGCTTGTTGACACCTCTAACACCACTCACGCTAAGTTGTCATCCCTAGCATGGCGCCGAAGTGTTGGTATAGAAACTGCTCCTCTAGTCAAGAAAAATATGGGATCCGCAGCGAACAGATAATACACCATCGTAGCATTTTACCAGAAGTATTCCGTATCGTTATTTATATTTAGCTCAAAGGAAAGAACTAAGGACTTAAACAATGAGATAAACTTGCTAAACACGACTACCTATGAGTGATTGATTGCACTCGTCACATACTTTGGCGAGGGGTAAACCATGATAAATAAGGGAATATAAAGTAATAAGCTCAGGGTATAAATCACACAGAGATTAGATATAGACTACTCACAAAAGGTAGGTTGACATCGGATTAGCACAAGAAATAGAAATCCTATGTAGGTTCTAATCTACTAAGTCATTCATCTACTCCAACTCTACACTATCATATACAAGACAAAAGACTCTTCATCTATGTATAAGGATCATTGCTATAACAAGCCAAGACATAGCAGGACTTACTACGCAACTTTGGTTCTGCTAGACCTACCAACGGGGGATGGAATACAAAGGACTCAACGGAACTGTCACTTCCGCGATCTACCACACGACCCGGCCAATAGGGTGCATTTGCAGGTAAACGGCATCTAGGCACCATGCTTACATGAAATCTACCACCTAACTGTGGAGGTATAAACTCCATATACCCTCACGGCCTAGTTTGGGCCGACACGCTATCACCAGGCCGGCCCATCAAGCTTCAAGACCGATCGACTCAGGGGTCGGACAGCCTAAAACAGCAAGAATATCGAAGACCGACAAGGAGGACAAGACCTAGCCGAGATAGGAAAGTTTAGACTTATAAAGTATGTAAACTTAGTACCGAGATAGGCTAAGTTCCGACTTGTAACCTTGCTCCCGTGATATATAAGGAGAGCAAGGACCCCGTGTCGAGGACGGGACCGGGCATAACGCACGCACTCATACATCCACATCATAATCGAAACAGAGCGGGACTAGGGTTTTACGCATCCTTGCAGCTCGAACCCGGGTAAACCTCGTGTGATTGCTCCCCGTTTACGTCTTGCTCGCAATCTCGTGAGCCTTCCGCCAATCCATTACCGGTCGGGCATACCCCGGTCGGACTATCGCCGATATTTCGTCGACAGTGGCGCGCCAGGTAGGGGGTGCGCACCGAGATTTCACGTCGATCAAGATGGTTTCCTTCCCGGCTTCCATGACTTTCGAAGCCGGCCTCACCTTCAACTTCGGAACGTTCACCTGGACTTCCAACTCAGCAACTGCTACTACAACTCTCACGCCCCCGGCTATCACGCCGACAATGGCACCAACAATGGTGGCTGCGCCAAACCAGATCCAACTCATCCCGGTGACCACCATTGCAGTCCCAACCAATCCACCACTGATAGTTGACGGCACGGCGTCAACACCTCCGACCGGTCCTAACCAAAGGAGGCATGTCGCAACACGGATCTACTCCGTTTGATCCATCAACAAGACATGAGGTTGACGAAACCCATGCCAACTTTGAGTCGCTCCGACGACGTGTCGGGCCGCGATCTACAAATCGCGCGACAACAACGAACTCCTAATCCATCGACACGAAGCGCGAACAACAATCGTAGAGTCACTTTTGGGCGCTTCGAGCGGCCACGTTTGCAGCCGGTGAATCTACAACGACGCGTTCCAACAAATCCTCGTGGCAACCATACACGGCCAGATGGCGGCAGAAACTCACAGCAGCTCCGACCACGGCCGATCATCGTACGCGGTGGTCGGAGAGGCCAGCCAAGCAACATACGGCAGAGAATCCTGGCCGATATCCAAGATCTAAGAACGAGGACTTCACAAGCCTCACGGAACAACAACAGTCCAGCTCAGACGACACAAACTACCCGACACGATGTACCTAGTCGGAGTTACGCGTCAACAGTACAGCGCAGAAACGCCCGTCGCAACGAACGGCGGAGACGTCAGCGGGAAATCCGACGAACTAGTCGGAACCCGCCAACTGCACCTATTGCGGCAACGCAGCAAGAACGATCCCCACAAAACAACACATCTAACGCCCGGTTGTTCGCAGAACGCACCGAGCTAGCTGCTGCCCTTCGTCGTGATGAACAACGGAGGGAAAGGCGACGACAAGAGATATTGGCTGCCATGGCAACGTCAAACGCGACAGAGCAAAGAGCTGAACGACCACGAGTACGTTCAACTCAATCCCCTCCAATGACAATGGCATCGGCACACAGGGCCAGGGCACTCGCGGACCGACACCAAGATATAGAAAAGAAACGGAGGGAAGCACATCAGAAACACATGGCAGCAACCAGAGATAATCGCCGCAGTTTCGGCATAAGCCCATTAAGGGATGACACAAGGGATTCACCTAACACGGATGAGCCTTGTGGTTGTACCCAACCCATACAGACGACTACTGTATACAAACGTGCTCGGAGCCCTCCTCCTAGACGAATGGTTCCGTCTGTTCAAACAAACCATAATGGTTTCATCACTCCCTTCTTGGACAATTTGCAGACCAGAGAACCAAACTGGAGGCTCCCTAGTCCAACTCCTCCTGAGGACGGGATACCTCTGCACACCGAGCACATATTTCCTAATCCAATAAACCCAGCCAATCTTCGGCGCATCAGAACAGTCCGATCACCAGGGCGCAAAACATCCGAAGGCATGTTCATAAACGGCGAGTGGTATGAAGTAGTACAAGAAGGAAGCCAGTTTGAGAAGAACTCAAGCTCCTTAGATTCTTTTACAGATGTACCTTTTCCAAAAAAGGACAATCTCAATACTACTCGGAACGGGATAAGTATATCCGACCACGCCGACGCAGAGATGACCAAGCCCTAGACGATGACGACCTCTTTGCTCAGTATCAAGAAGACCCGGTCATGGTCCACGACTTGGAAGAAGGCGAAGCGAGCCGGAAAATTGAAACAACAAGAGATGAAATCTTCTCTCTTATCGACAAGTTTTTATTTTCTAGGCTATTTTCCTTTCAAAGCTAAAATTAGCGTCGATTTTACACATCATTGTAAGTCATTCGATGACGAAAAAGCAATCTAATGTGTACTATGTTATAATAAGAAGTCAAGTTTTTGTGTCAAACATTTGAGCACATGGATTTTTCTTCCCTACTCAAAGGAAAATCATTCCTCAAACCGACGCATCACGACATCCTCGACGCAACAAACGAGGGCTCTAAGCCCCGAAATAAAAATCCTACGGCAAGAACATGATACAATCATGAAAACGGATCAAAATAAAGGGATAAATAAAAGGAATCTCGAAGGATTCCGGCACAAAACACATCTCAAAAGGATCCACTTCTTTCATTAAAAATATAAAAAGAAAATTTTTACAAACGGGGACCGGTTGCATCTAAAGCAATCTAGTCATCCCCGAACGCCTTGCCGACCACCGTGTCGACAGAGTCGCGGCGACGGGGCCTCCGCCGCCCGGTGAACTCGACGGCGCCGCCCTCCATGGCGTCATGTGCCGCCACCGATAGCTCCATGCCACGGACATCAACGCCCGAGATGGCGTCGACGGTGGCATAAGCGGCGGAGGCACCATGACGAACGCCATGAACCGCCACCGCGGCCACTTGGCCGGGATCGCGCCCGCCGATGACATCGCCGCCCTGGGCGTTCACCGCATCCGCCGCCGCATGAGCGGCCTCCTGCAGCTGCTCCAGCTGCTCCGTCAGCTCTGCAAAAACAGAGTAAAAAATTAAAAATGCCAAGACGAGAACAACTCAGGACATATGAACAACGGAGAACTCGATTTACCGCCGACCACGATGTCGGCGGCCTCGCGCCCCGGCGCGCGTCCACTGACCTTGCGGGCCAGCCTCTCGTCCGCCGCCTCATTGACGGCGGCGTTAGCATCGGCGTCAAAATCGGCGGCCCGCTGCTTTTCCGCCTCCAGCTCCTCCTGGGCGGAGGAGAGCGCCTTCAGGAACAGGTCGGCGTTCGCTTCCGCCTGTCCCAGCTGCTTGGTGGCCTCTGAGTAGAGATCCCGGACGTGCTCCAGCTCCGCCCTACAGCGGTCGAGCGCAGACGCCAGGGAGTTCGCTGAAACGCTGCTCAGCGAACGTGGCGTGGAGACACTGGCGGCCACCACCGCCTCTTCCGCCGCCGCCTCCTCCGCCGCGACGGGAGCCGCCTGCTCCGCCGCAGCAACGCCAGCTCCGGCCTCCACGACCGGAGCCACCTGCTCGGGGGCCGCAGCCCCCGGTACATCCCTCTGCTCCCCCGCCGCCCTTCTCGCCGCCTCAGCGGCGCCCGCGGCGGAGGTGCCTGCCGCACCTCCAATGGTCAGGAGGGTGTACCTACATTGTGAATGAAAAATAGCGGTTACACCAAAAGAAGAAAACCCCAAGATTAATCAAGGAAAACTCCAATCCAAGCTCACCTCCTCCGCGGCCTCACCTCCCGAGGGGAGTTCACCGACTCCTCCTCCCCCGCCGGGCGCTTACCGTGACGGCGATCCATCTAGGAGGTGGCGGTGCGATTATGGGATCTAAAACCCTAAGTTTGCGGAAGTAGATGGACAAGAACAAGAACAGAGAATGCGCTGCGTGTACAGAACTCCCAGCGCAGGCCCCGATTTATAGAAGAGCTCGGAGGAATCGAGAAGGCAACCGATGAGATCGTGGGTAATCAAACCCCCGCGGCCCTCTCGTTCCCCGAGAGCACGAAGCGACGAAAACCGCTCCACTAAAGCAATAAGCATTTATACGTTTCCCCCGCCTCGGGAACCCCCCGCACGCTCGCTGACTCAGGTCATCAGAAGGTGGAACGATTGTGCCACTGACACAACGGACCCACTACGCCAGGAAAACATTGACTCGACCAGAGTCTGAAAACTGTACCCGAGATTTGACGTGACAACCCGGCCGCTGATGCACGGTTGCATCAGCAACCGAATATTTTCACCCCGCACGCGATCATGACGCGACACGACGGTTGAAAGATAAGTATCTCACGTCCTTAATAAATTTTTTATTCATCCCCTCCATTTCAAAAGACCACACTTTAGAAAAACCAGTTTTCACAAATTTCTTACCTCAAACACGAAGCAAACCAGGAATGCACTGTCTCTGGTCCCACTCGCTACGTGTTCACAGCTCCAACGCTATACAACATAGAGTGATCCAGCGGTCGCTCCCAAAGGAAAAGGGCTCCAAACATTCCGGCACCGTGCTGTTTGTTTAGGATCATCTAATCCCCAAGGACTGGTCGGCTCTTGAATGAGAAAGAGAAGAGTGCTGTTGGCAATTTTTTCTTCCAAACTTGTAATAAGCATGACTTAGCCTTCTGCATGATAAGAAAATCTTACACACCACATGACCATTCTTTCAGGAACAAAGGCATGATCAAAGCCCGCCACGGGAAGACGGTGGTTCACAGCAAAATACAGATAAGTGCTCTATTAACCTAACATACATGCCTTCACCGATCTTTTTTCACAAAAGATTTCTTTACACGAACTACTTCAAAGTAAGTTCAAAACATCTTTACAAAGTTAAAAACACCTTTTTTCTTTGTATCAAATGGCCAAGTACATCACCCCTCCAACAGAAAACAATCAGCGTGCACTGTCTCTGATCAACCCCGCTACGTGTTCACAGCTCCAACGCTATACAACACAGGGGTGTCAGCGGTCGCCTCCAATGGAAATAGGGCCCTAAGTGATTCGGCAAACGCGCTATTCACTATAGGTCACCTACACACCTGCGGACTGATTAACTCTAAGGAGAGGCGATTACTAAAAACCATTCTCAAACAATACATCTTGATACAACTCTATGTCATAGATTATATCAAATCAATACGATTCGAGAATACCTCATCAAAACATTCACTCATACCAAATTTTCTCTTTGCAGCAACAACTCGAAGAACCGATTCACAAGTTACAAGATAGCATCGTATAGCATCCATATTTCAACCCACACAATCCGACACCGAAAATGGGATTTTTTGCCAATGATACCGGTTATTCGGCACACAAATAGCTAAGCTATTTCATGGGTTTAGATTCAAAACCATGATCTCACAGCCACGCTGGGGACTGAGTTAAGTAGCAAAGCTATCTTAACTTAATCATGACAAAGTTATGGCATGGTTCAAACCGACCAGCCCAAATGAAATTTGGCCCGCTCGGTCTCACTCAAAGAGTGGTCGGAAACACATAAAGCATGATATAATGATCAGTTGTCTTCTTTTTTAGACCCTGACATAACGTGTTCCACCTCATCTCGAGGCTCGGGGACTACGTGGGCCCACGTCACCCGAGAGGTGACATGGGCTAGATCCTTCTTTTAGAACTTGCCGCAACATATACTATCTTACAAAGAACCTCGGGACTACGTGGGCCCACGTCATTTGCATGACTCGGCCGATCCTTTCTCTTTACAAAGAGTTTAGTTTCAAAACTAAGCTAAGGCAACGACCAATCACGACAGATACCATGTGATGGCGAGGCATCACACACTAACGAGGGCCCACGTCTCATTTGGGACCCTTTCAAAATTCTTTTTCTTTTCAGAGCATCATAAATCTTTCGGTCAAAACCGAAAACGTCAACCAAGTGTAAGCAAAGTGTGGTCGAAAACATTAGACGGTCCTCCACCCTGCTGGACCACATGTCGAACGTGTGTCCGACCACCCTTTCTCACTCAACCAAGAAAGACGGTGTTTTTTCCCTCAAGATCCATGATGCTCGGGGACTAGCTGTGGAGGTATAAACTCCATATACCCTCACGGCCTAGTTTGGGCCGACACGCTATCGCCAGGCCGGCCCATCAAGCTTCAAGACCGATCGGCTCAGGCTAGTCGGACAGCCTAAAACGGGCAAGAATATCGAAGACCGACAAGGAGGACAAGACCTAGCTGAGATAGGAAAGTTTAGACTTATAAAGTATGTAAACTTAGTACCAGATAGGCTAGTTCCGACTTGTAACCTTGCTCCCCGTGATATATAAGGAGAGCAAGGACCCCGTGCTGCAGGACAGAATCCGGCATAATGCACGACTCATACATCCACATCATAATCGAAACAGAGAGCAGGACTAGGGTTTTACGCATCCTTGCGGCCTGAACCTGGGTAAACCTCGTGTGATTGCTCCCTGTTTACGTCTTGCTCGCAATCTCGTGCGCCTTCCGCCAATCCATTACCGGTCAGGGCATACCCCTGGTCGGACTATCGCCGATATTTCGTCGACACTAACCCTCCCGGGAAGAGAGCTAAGCGCTTTGCAAACATATACATAAACTTATTACCAATCATAACCATATCAAATGTAGAACTAGAATAAACTAGGAACATAATAAATAGAAGCATAATGATATTTAGAATAAAGTCACAAGAATAGATACAAGATAATACCAAATTCTGATGATGAAGATCCGGAATTCCGAGCACAGGCGCCCGATTCTTCCTCTATCTAGTCTAAACCTATGTAGAACTTGAAGATCTAGAGTAGCTATTCTAATTCTCTGGTGGAGATCTCTCTCTAAACCCTGGCTTTGCTGATGGCTACCTCTGAAGAATGAATTCTTGAATGAATTAGGGTTTCAGCCAGGGGCCGGGGGGCTCAATATATAGCCCCCTAGGATGCACCACAGCCATCGGATCAAACCGACCTAAACGGACGATAAATATTGCTCCTCAAGGTCGGTGGAGGCGAGATCCGCGAGCCTCCACCCGATTGGTGGAGGTGGGGCGTGGGCCGCCCCTAGGGGGAGTCGGCCGACCCACCACTCTGCCGCGGTGGGCCCCGCTTTTCGTGTGTCGCCTTGGAGTTTTCTAGAGTATACAATTTTACCCGTTCGGTCTTTCTCTCTATGTAATCATGACATGTGGGCCTCCTTGGATGTTTTCCTGATAATCCCCTGCGAAAACACATATTCACCAAAACTTGTGGAATTTGTCAGTTTAAACCCTAAGTCTATGGTGGTGAACAAATTATGCCCCTCTTTCTCTCTCTGGTTGACATATAAAATTGATCATTAACAACCGTCAACAAGGTGCAGGACCGATATTAATGCTTAGCCTTGCTTAATTAAGATCGGTAGAAGTGGGTGATTTCCAGTCACCTACACCTTAGGGTGATAAATATAATTTGGCAAGATGATCATATTGGATATAACCAAATGTGTTGGATAAATGGAGACCGGGCGGGATGTGGGGCAACAAGACATGGGTCTTGTGTGCTTGTAGTTCCCGTCTGTGTCGATTAAGGACCGTACCGTTGTACGTCCTCAAGTCATGTTGAACGCATGCCCCATGCTTAGTTGGAAGGATAACTCGTTCCGACCGTGAAGCCTAGTAGCTCTGTTTGGGCCGGTGACCGAAATGTAGGCAAGAACACCGAATGGCGGAGGGGTGGTCAGAGGCCCGAGTGACCGTGGGCAAGAATGTCTGAGCTACCTGGCGTCGTTCCGTGGGCAAACACGTCTTGATCGACCTGGCTCCGGACAACCTCTGGGTGTAGACTTGTCCATAGCGGTCCCACGACTTTACCCGAACAGTACCAACGGTGACTAAGGCTGCCCTTGCAAGGTGTGCCTGGTTTGCATGGGGAATACCCCCTCAGCTGAGTAGGAATCGATTCGAATCGCCATCACTCCTGGACAGAGAGTACTTGACTTGAGCAGCAGCATCGTAGTAATGCTACTATGGAACAAGAGATCATGGTTATATGGATGATGTTGGATAATGCCAGATGGATTTGGTTACTATTGATTGCTTATAATAACTCAAGTGATTGCTATTAGCATAGATGCTCACCTAGCATAAACAGGTTATAATGATAAGCTATGCAAAATAAAATGAAAGACTCATACTTATACATAGTTATAATACGATAACTTGTGCTTTTCGCAAATGAGTCAGCTAGTCCACTATAAGGCCATGCATTCCACCCCCAAAGCGTCCTTATTTTCTAGTTTAAGACGGGTAAGTCTAGCTGAGTACCCACGTACTCAGGGTGCAATTCCCAATGTTGTTTGTTGTAGGTTGAAGGCTACCATGGTGGTGACACGGTGGACTTATATCCCATTATGGGAGGATTAGACTTCGGGCAAGTCAACTCTTATATCTCATCTACATGCTTTTGAAGGAGTCGACTCTGAGCTGGCACAGTATTTAAAAATGTAGGTGTGAGTGTAATTTCAAGAATATCTACTTCCGCTTTTTATTTGAAAAGTTTAAGTTGTAATAATTATCTTATTTGAAAACCGTTGATCAAGTGAATGGGAACTTCTGAACTTACGATTCGGGTGTTTTGTTGTAAAAGTTCGAGATCCTTCGAGATTTCGCGGACTCTTAGGGCTAATATGATTGCGGTTTACTACTTAAGCTGCCACGGTGGCTCGATTAGTGAACAGTAATTATGTTAGTTGGTCGGTTCTGTTACATGCCCCACGGGGATGCTAGGTGCAACGTCGGTGGAGAGAACGCCGGAGGAGTACCCGCGAACATGGCGGCCGGTGGACGAGGCTCACCACCAGGGGCCCGGAAGGGCCACATGGCGATGCGTCCGGACCGGGGTTGTTGTACGAGGGCCGGGCGGCTGGAGGACATGGCCGTGGAGCGCCACGGCCTGCCCCCACCACCACCACCACCCCCGCCCTTGCCCTTCTTCTTCTTGCCACCCCACCATTGCCACCTCCGACTCTGCCCGCGGCCCCCTCCACCCCCGCTTGGCCCGGTGGGAAGATGGGCCAAAGGTGGGGTGTACGGGGCAGGTGGACGGGGCGGTGGAGTGGTGGCGAGAGCCGTGGAGGAGGCCGAAGAACCTGCAGCAGTAGAGAGAGGCCCGGCAGAGCTGGATCCGCCCGGGCCCCCCAGGGTGATCTCCTCCATGAGGAGGTCGTCGTGAACCTGCAAGTAGGTGGGGAATGGCTTCTGTTGAACGATCAAGGACCTGATGTTGGCGTAGTGGTCACTGACCCCGCGGAGGAGCCGGAGGACGAGGGCGCGGTCCTCCACGGGCTAGCCGAGGTCGCCGAGGGAGTCCACCATCGCCTTCATCTTGCGGCAGTACTCCCCAACCGCAAGGTCCCGCTGCTCGAAGGTGCGGAAGCGCACGTCGAGTTGCAGGGCCCGGGCCTCAGCATTGCCCTGAAACAGGCCCTCGAGTGCCAGCCAGGCATGGCGAGCGGAGGCGGTGTTGCGGAGCATGTCCTGGAGCTCGGAGTTGATCGTGTTGAGTATCCAGGAGAGCACGGTGCTGTCGAGGCGGAGCCACGACGAAGTCGGCCCGGCCGGTGGCTCCTCGAGGACGTGGTCGTCCAAGGCGTAGCGGTGGAGGGTGAGGACCATCTGGTCCCTCCAGCGGGCGTAGGAGGTCGACGCAGGGTCGAGGACGATCCGGATGAGCAGCCCGATGTTTTGGACACCCCCGGCCTGGTAATGGAGCTGCTGGACGAGGGGGTCGGCCGGGTTGTGCCGGAGCACCACGGTGGTGGAGGTGCGGTGCCCCGTCGAGCCGGAGCCGGGGGAGGTCGCCCTGGGCAGGTTGCCGGAGGCCTGCGCGAGGAGCTGCTCCGCCTCAGCGATCTGGCGGGCCAGAGTGTCGTGGGCGTCCCGCTCGCGCTGCCAGGCGAGGGCAGCCGCACGGACGCGCTCCTGTCCCGCTGCGGCTGCTGCTCGGGCGGAGACGAGCGCGGCAGCGAGGGTGGGGTCAGGCCGAGGAGTGTGAACCGGCGGTGGAGGGAAGGTGGAGGGCCGCCCTTGAGTGTCGACCGGCGGTGGAGCAGAGAATGCGAGGGCGCTGGATGAGGATGGCGGCAGCCCCAGGCCCGAGGTGATGGCGGCGACCGCTGCAGCGGCGTAGGAGGCCGCTTCTGCAGGCTCCAGGCCGGCCTCTGCAGCCGTAGCGGCGGCGGCAGCGTAGAGAGCCGCACCGGCGCTGTCTGCAGAGGCAGGAGACCGCCCGCCATGGGGAAGTGTGGCGTCATCGGTGTCCTTGTTGGCATCGGGGTCGGGGTCGTCCACGGGCAGCTCCCCATCGGCGTCGGTCCCCTTGTCCACCACCACCCCCTCGGTCGCGAGGGCCTAGGCAGGGCGCGACCCGCCGGCGCCCAGAGATCCGCCGGCCCCGGCGCCCAGAGAGAAGGGGCCAAAGCCAAGCGCCGGGCCGCGCGGGTGGGAGGCGAAGCCCCCGTCAGGAGGCGAGGCGCCAGGAAGGCGCACGCCGGCATTGGGGCCGCCCGCGCCCGGAGCAGTCGCGCCGGCGGCGGACTCCGAGGAGAAGAGAGGCGGGCCTTGCGCCCAGGTAGAGAGGGGACGGGGCGGAAAGGTGGAGAAGAAGGAGGAGGGGTAGGGAAGAGGGCCGCCATGGCCGGTGAAAGGTCACAATGGCTAGACGGGGGGAGGGTGAATAGCCTAATAAAATTTCTAGCAAGAACACTAGATGACAAGTAAGCTAGCATGGCGGCAAATGTGCAAAGCTAAAGCTTCGACTACTCTATGCAAGCCGTCCTAAACAAGCAAGGCTACTCAAACCAATTGCACAATCAACCACGGTGATCAAGCTACACAATGTCGGTTCACCGAAACCGAACAAGCAATTCTACCCACGGGATTTAAGCTACACAATGAGTGGTTCCCGACCGACCACAATAAGCAATTCTACCCACGGGATTTAAACTACTCAAAGAGTGGTTCCCGACCGACCACAACAAGCAATCCTACTTTGCGAGAAGTAAAGAGATGAAGGAAGTTTATACCGCCGCGAAGAGTAGAAGATGGCCAATCACCGATGTAGTAGCCAATCACCTAGAGAGCTCAAGCACAAGCACAAGGAGGTCGAAGCCTCGGCAATCACAAATCAACACAATGATTTTTTTACCGAGGTTCACTTGCTTCCCGGCAAGCTAGTCCTCATTGTGGCGATGCACTTGCTTGGTGAGTTGCCCACTCAATTGGCTCAGTGCCAAAGACCCCAATGAGGAGCCGCAATCTCCACACAAGACAAGGATCCACAAGCCACGAGCAATCCACTAGAGTATCCTTTTGTGAACTCCCGCGGGGAAGGATCAAGAACCCCTCACAAGAACCCGGTGTGGCCTCGAACAATCACCAAGTCGAGCTCAACCACCACCCGCTGCTCCAAACCGTCTACGGTGACAGGAATCACCGAAGAGTAACAAGAATCCGCAGCTCACTCGATGAACAAGTGCCTCTAGATGCAACTCTCAATGCAAATTACTTGTTCTCACTCAAATCTCTCTCAAGAATGGCAAGAGAACCAAAGAGATGAGTGGGGAGGAGTGTCTCTAGCTCAAAGTATGCTCAAGAGTGTTAGAATGAGCAAGAGAGAGCTCCCCAACCGGCCAACCAAGTATTTATAGAGCCCTCTCCAAAATATGGCCGTTGGGATCTCGGGGCGCCATCTCCACTGCGCCGGACGCGTCCGGCACTGTCTTCCTTCGCAGCGCAGATAGCCGTTGAAGTTCGAACCACCTGCCACGTCCGCGTCCACCGCGCCTGCTGGCCGTGCGTCCGGCGCAGCCCTCCGGCCGCGTCCGGCGTGCCCGCTCCCCAGCAGCGCTACTGGACCGAGTCCGGCGAGGCTGTCCCGCGTTCGGCACAGCGCTCCGGCCGCGTCCGGCGCCGAGGATCATGCCTGCCAAGCCAGCCAGCACGCGAGCCAAGCCACGCGTCACACAACGGAGCGCCGGACGCTGAACACCTCTTGACCAGCGTCCGCCCGAGCCACGCCAGCTGCGTCCGGCGAAGGCGAGCGAGCCACCTCCGCGAGGCGACCGAGCGCGCCGGACGCTGGCACCCAGCGTCCGCTGCTCGCCACCCGGCGTCCGGCGCCGGCGTCCGCAGAGACCGCGCGCCAAAGAAGTTACTGGACTGCATCCAGCGCTCCTTCGCGCGTCCGGCGCTTTGCGACAGCCGCGTCCGGCGCCGTCGACTTGATTCCATGTTGTCGAAACGACGCGCCGTCTTCGCTCCAGGTCCATCCTCTTTCCTTGAGTACCAACTCCACCAAGTGTAGACCTCGTCTCAAGCACCGGAGTTAGTAATACAAGCATGACCACGTCGGCAAGAGTTAGCCCTCTAGTTAGTCTCTCATGCATCATGCAAAGTCGCAAATAGAGGCACTTAGGACCGCGAATGAATCGAGGAAACCCCTCTTGATAGTCGGTTATCGATCCTAAATGTGGTCACACTCGCTAAGTGTCTAGACCACTAAACCGGAAAGTCCTATCAAGTATACCTTCGCCTTGATCTCCATGGGCCTCCGTCGGAGCTCGATCACATCACATCCACCATTTTCATCACGGTGATCGCCATGCTCCATCATCCACCATCATGTTGCTATGTGTCTAACCACACTTAGAGCAAAGCATTAGCAACGTTTGAGTGTCATTAATTACCAAAACCAAACCGGAGCTTTCAATCTCCCCCTTTTTGGTAATTGATGACAACCCTTCACAAAACTCACAAAGATATGGAAATTGAATTCAATATGAAATTGAATTGCTTGCCCAAGACATTTTGATCATGAATCTTGGATTGGACAAGCATTTCAATTCCGGTTTTGGTAGTGGCAGCTCCCCCTACATGTGTGCATCAAATGTTTGGTCGATTTTCAAGCACACATGCATAGATGAAACTTGTGTGAGAGTTACCACAACCAAAATGGTACTAAGGTTTATAGAATTGGCCTTTGAAGCGTGATACCAATCGGAGTGCCATAATAAACCTTCCTTAGCACCATGGGAATCTAGACATCCATCAAGACTCAAAATACCTCATGAGATCACATTATAAACAAGGTACTTTGAACAAGAAAAACTCTATGTCTAGAAACCACCTATGCATGCTAGTACTTCATTTCATCAATCAAGTTCTATACTAGCAATACACCAAACAAGCATGAATATTGAATTTAGCTTGCAATGCTTCATATCATCATGTATGCACATACAAATGCAACAAATAGTCTATGAGCTTGCTCCCGCTATTTGTGTGCTCATGGTTGGGTCATATCATAAAAATTGATCCCCTTCCATTGCTCTTTGTGACTTATTTCTCCCCCTTTGTCAACAATCACCAACAAGGGTGCATAAGATGAGACAAACAAGTCAATCAACTATGGCCAAATCTAAACCACATGCCTAGAAAATGTATCTCAGTTTGAACCAAGGGCAAGCTTCTTCACACCTCATAAGAATAAGGGTTATCTTGACCATGTTGAGATACACATTGTGAGCAAGTGCTAAAGATTCAACACTAGGTTCACAAGCTCACAAACAAGTCATATGCCACCACTAGACCAAATCAAGCATAGAAACAATAGTGGTGCCATATATCCTTCAAAATCATTTGATTTGCAATGAATGAGCCTAGCAAGATGCACATGTATACATGTCTACACAACTAGCAAAGGATGCATGAGATGCAACAACCAACTTTACCTTGCTATGTTGGAGAAGAGGCATGTCATATATGGGGGTGCATCAATCCATGTTGGAGAAGCTAAGTATGTTCAACTCATTCCTCAACTTGCAAAATCTTTTCTCATCAAGAGGCTTGGTGAATATGTCGGCTAGTTGATCTTCGGTGCCAATGTTTTCAATGCTCACATCTCCCTTTTGTTGATGATCTCTAATGAAGTGGTGCCTCACATCAATGTGCTTGGTTCTTGAATGTTGAACCGGATTGTTTGTCATCTTGATTGCACTTTCATTGTCACAAAACAAAGGCACATGCTTGAACTTGATCCCATAGTCCTTCAAGGTGGCTTTCATCCATAGCAATTGTGCACAACAATTCCCCGCACTAATATATTCGGCTTCAGCGATGAAAAGTGCCACACTATTTTGCTTCTTTAAAGACCATGACACAAGAGATCTTCCTAGCACTTGGCATGTTCCACTTGTGCTTTTCCTATCAATCTTGCAACCGGCATAGTCGGAGTCGGAGTATCCAATCAACTCAAAGCTTGACCCCTTGGGATACCATAGACCAACATCTTGAGTACCCTTCAAGTATCTCAACACCCTCTTGGTTGCCGTCAAGTGACTCTCTCTTGGAGAAGCTTGAAATCTTGCACACATGCACACACTAAACATGACATCCGGCCTTGAAGCGGTCACATATAGCAAGCTTCCAATCATTGATCTATATAGCTTTTGCTCAATCATCTTGCCACCATCATCAATATCCAAGCCACTATTGGTTCCCATTGGTGTGCTAATGGCCTTAGCATCTTGCAACCCAAACTTCTTGATCATGTCCTTGATGTACTTGCCTTGACTCACAAAGGTGCCATTCTTCATTTGCTTGATTTGAAGACCAAGGAAGTAGCTTAACTCTCCAAGCATGGACATCTCAAACTCACTAGTCATCATATTTGCAAACTCCTCACAAAAGACTTGGTTGGTTGACCCAAAGATAATGTCATTCACATAGATTTGCAACACAAACAAGTCATCTTCTATCTTCTTGGTGAAGAGAGTGGTGTCAACTTTGCCCATCTTGAAGCCTTTGGATATGAGAAAGTCCCTCAATCTTTCATACCATGCCCTTGGAGCTTGCTTCAAACCATACAAAGCCTTCTTGAGCTTGTAGACATGGTTGGGCTTCTTGTCATCCTCAAAACCGGGAGGTTATGCAACATACACTTCCTCATTGATGAAGCCATTGAGAAATGCACTCTTCACATACATTTGATAGAGCTTGATGTTGTGAGCACAAGCATAGGCTAATAAGATTCTAATTGCCTTCAATCTTGCCATCGGTGCATATGTTTCTCCAAATTCAAGACCCTCAACTTGTGTGTAACCTTGTGCCACTAGTCTTGCTTTGTTCCTCACTACCAAACCATCTTGATCTTGCTTGTTCTTGAAGACCCACTTGGTTCCAATCACATTGTGCTTCTTTGGCCTCTTAACAAGCTCCCAAACTTCATTTCTAGTGAAGTTGTTCAATTCCTCATGCATGGCATTTATCCAATCCGGATCCTTCAATGCTTCATCAATCTTAGTTGGCTCAATGAATGACACAAAGGAGTAGTGCTCACATATGCTAGCCAATCTTGATCTTGTTTGTACACCTCTTTGAATGTCACCAATGATGTGATCTAGAGGATGATCTCTTGCAATGTTTGAAGGTTGAAGAACTAGCTCATTTGTATTGCTTGCTTGACCTTGATCTTGATCTTGATGTTGAGTACCACTTGTGCTTGCCTCATTTGAATCATCAATCACCACTTGAGTTGGCACTTGCACCTCATCACCATCATCCACTTGCCTTGGCCTAATGTCACCAATGTCCATGTGTCTCATTGCATTGCTCAATCGATCTCCACCCATATCATCATGATTTTGATCCTCACTTTGAGAGCCTTGGGTTTCATCAAATTCAACATCATGAACCTCTTCCATTAGTCCACTAGCCAAGTTCCACACTCTGTAGGCCTTGCTAGAAGTAGAGTAGCCAAGAAGAAATCCCTCATCACACCTCTTGTCAAACTTGCCAAGTCTTTGCCCCTTCTTGAGTATGTAGCACCTGCAACCAAAGACCCGGAAGTAAGCAATGTTGGGCTTCCTTCCATTCAAAATCTCATATGGAGTCTTCTCTAACTTCCCATGGCAATAGAGGCAGTTGCTATAGTTGCAAGCCGTGTTGATAGTGTCGGTGTTTCGTACCCCGGGGGGTATAACACCAACGAGTAAATTTCTATGCGTGCTCCCTAATCCGGATGGTGATGCAAGAAGGACACAAATGTTTATCCTGGTTCGGGCAAAGAATGCCCTACGTCCAGCAGTGGGGGGTGACTTGTATTATCTTGCACCGAAGTGCTTGTACAGGGGTGAGTACAAGGCAGTCTTGAGACTTTGCGAGTGAGAGAGTGTGTGTGTGTGTTTTGGGGAACCTAGGAACCCCTCCCTAAACTATGCCCTGGCGCCCCTTTTATAGACCAAGGAGAGGCACAGGGTTACATGATCGCTAGGGCGGTCGTAAGAGTGACGTCAAGGTATGGGCGTCATGTCGAGTCGTCGAGACTGTGGACGCTCACTTCGGTCTAGTTCGAGTCTGTGGATCCATGCTTTGGACCGGTTCGAGCCTGTAGCAGCGTGGGCAATGAAGGCCTGCTCGTCCTTCTCGGTCGTGGGCTGACGTAGTCGAGGTACGGTGCCGGCATAGACGAGCACGTGCGTCCGGGAACCCCGCCGTATGGCCGTCGAGGTGGGAAAGACATGACCTCGCGCCCCACGCTCGTGTCGCGTCCCGTCATCACTCCTCGAGTGGTTAATGTCATTTTCAAGGGGTAGATGGTCCGAACGACGGATCGAGCGGCGGGTTTGGTGGTGCGCGAGTTGACAATCGCGTTCCAAGGGGTGTCGTACACGGCATAGTGTTCGCGTGGTGTAATAGTGATGCCCGTCATGCTTGAATCCCGGTATGGGCGGTGGAATAGGAGAAGTGACCGGCGTACTTCTCACTATTTCACGCACCGTAGCCATGGGGTTAGGCGGAGCGGCGTACTTCCACGGTTTCACGCACTGAGCCATGTGCGTGCCTTGGATAGGCAATTATTGCGGGCGGACTCGAGCGGGTGCTCGTTCGAGCGGTCTCCGTCTCTGCGTCTCGAGCGGTCGCTTGCTCGAGCAGATTACCGTCTCGGGAGCGGCCATTCGCTCGAGCGGTTTCCGTAATGTTTTCTCGAGCGGGTGAGCGGGCCGCTGCTCGAGTAGGCGGGCTTTGTGGGCCTGATCGGGGCTTTGTGGGCCTGATCGTGGGCCTGATCGCGGGCCGGCCTAGCTCGAGGGGGAGATTGGGGTTTTCTCTGACCAGTTAGCTTTTGGGATTTTTAGAGAGGGATGAGGCTGATTTGCTCATCTCTAATTCACCCAATTTAGGACCCCCTAATCTAGGTATCCGACAGTAGCCCCCGAGCCCTTGCTTGATTGTGAAAAACTTCAAGCAAGGGATCATGAAGTGGAGTTGAAGTACCTAGACTTAGGGTCATGTTGTCTCGAGGAGTTATTTCGTCCTTTCTCTGTGGGGGGCGCGCGAGCGTCCCCCGCGGGTGTAGCCCCCGAGGCCCTAGAGGAATGAGGCATTCCTCTGGGGGCTTTGAGATGAACGGTTTTGAGTAAGAGTATTATTAACTGGAGTTGTAGCAGCTCGAGGCAGGAGATTCAATTACTCTTTGAGCCCCGAGCACCTCCGCTTTTCCCCATCGATGGGGGCCGTTTAGGTGACTCGAGCCCCCGAGCCTCGAATGGCGAAGGGGCCGGAGTCGCGATCCAGGTTCCGGGATCTCTTGGATCGGATCCAAGTGGTGAGAGGTCGACACTACTCGCGACAGAGCGAGCGCCACATCTCCCTGTGAGCTGATGGCGGGTAGTCCAAGTGAGAGCTAGCCTCCTTTCGAGGGGAGACGGCTTCGTGGCCCGGGGCGCTCTCATTAGAGCTGGGCGCTTAGTTTCCGGAAGGACCGGCCCCGTTCGAGGGACCGGCGGCTCGAGTGCCTCCCGTCGACGGGATCTCTTGGATTCCTAGTGCCCCGCCTTATACACGCCATCTGGGTTCGAGGGTTCGTTCTCGGCGGAACCTTCGAGGGTTCCTTTCCATAGGCGCCCCTAACTCGGGTGCTCGAGGGCGGCCGTTCGAACCCGTCCGTGGAGTCGGCCTCCGCTCCTCGAGACTTACTTGTAGGACCGGGTCCCCGGTTTTCTTACCGTGTAAGGAACCGTCAATCGAGACGTTCCATCGCGGCGCCGTTCGAGGAGCATCCGTCCGTTGCGGCGGCGCGCCTTTTAGGCGGAAACCGCATCATGATGATCGTGGCTTGGCGACGGTTCCGCTCCGTCTCGCGACGCGTGCACCCCGTGAAGAGAGGTAGGTGGCGGTTTGTCGTGGCAATAAATGCGGTTACCGTTTTTTAGCCGAGTCCGCCGGGGCGCGCGGTCGTTGGATGGTGCAATCCCGGGCCATCGATGCAATTCACGCGGATCGGCTTGAGCTCTATAAATTTGGAAGAGTGGGCTCCCGGTTCTTCTTCTCCGCATTCTCGCCTTCCCCGCGTTCCGCCGCTAGTTGCGCCTGCTTTTAGTTCCAATCCGCCGCCACCGCCATCTGCACCGCCGCCGCCACCGTTTGCTCTCGCCGGCTGCCCGACGCTGCACGTGCCCTGCGGCCGCGCCTCGCTCTTCGCGCCACCGCTCCTCGCGCCGTTGTTCTTCGTGCTCCGCCGCCGTTGCTGCTCCACCATCCCACTCCCACCGACGATACATGGGGAGGTCAAGCGGGAAGACGGGCGGAGCTCCGGCCGGGCGGCGGTGGCAAAGGCAAGGGCAAAGGCAAGGAGGCCACCAAGCCTCCCACGCCGGTGGTGATGGAGGAGGCGCTTCCGTGGCCTCGGTCCACGGTGACCGAGGCGATGCTGATCAACCTTTGGTCAATGGCGGATTGCTTCCGCCCAATCCGGCGGAGGGACACCGGAGTGGCGGGTGCCGGACGTCGACCACTTCGAGCCCAATCCCGGGCTACATCCCGAGCTTTATCAAGTTCCACCGGTGGGGACTTGGTGCGCGGCCGAGCCGCTTTATGCCGGGCGCTCCCCACCATTTCGGGGTTGAGCTCCAGCACTTCAACCCCAACTCCATTTCGCACGCGGGCTACTTACGCCACCGTGTGTGAGGGGTATCTCGGGTATGGCACCGCATGGGACCCGTTCACCCACATCTTTAAGGCGGCGCTCTTCGCAAGGCGGTGAAAGGCAAGGGGGCCGCCGCCGACGACGTGATGACGGTGACGAGGAGGAGGACGAGGAGAATGAGGAGGAAGAGGAGAAAGAAGAAGAAACCGAAGGTCCGCCGCTACGTTCGAGCGGTTCCTGCTCGATCGGGTGAAGAGGAAGGAGTCTTGCCGGCTATCCGGTGCGTGGGCGTCGAACAACGCCGGCCGGGACCGGGAGTGGTTCTACCTCCGCAACGAGGAGGGCCTCTTCCCGGAGTACACCGGCGCCGTGCTAACCGCCCCGATTTCAACCGGATGCACGGCCGCCGCAGGCGCGCCAGCCCCGCATGGACTCCCTGCTCAACGCTATTTCGAGCCTCCGCAACCGGAGGTCCGGCAACTTCTTCTTCAACATCGCGCACGTCGTTGCCGAGTTCCACAGCCGCCGGGTGCTCCCGCTCGCCGAGCGCCCGCTACGGCTCGACCAGATGACGGAGGACGCCGATCCCGCGGCGCTCGCGGCCAGCAGGATGTCGGACGCGCCCCTTCCGGTCGCCACAATCGTGGCTCGGGTGCGCGACGCGATTGACGGCGGGAGGAACTTCGGCGAGACCCAAGTCGGCCTCTTCCGCATGCGTCCGGCCTTCAACCTGCTGGGCTTTGTGAGTTTTTTCGAGATCCTCTTCGTTTCTTTTACTCGAGCGATCCTTATCGAGGCCTCGTTCCTTTTTTCGAATATCAACGACCACGCGAGTCGAGGCCCCCGGTGAAGGAGGGACGCGCCCGTCCGCGAGGGCGAGACGCTGAGGGCGAACGAGAACACGCCCGCCGTGCTCTCGAAAAGGGAAGAGAGGCAAAGAAAGCTCGTGACTTAGAGGAGACTCGAAGCGTAAGGCTAGGCGCCGCCGGCGCGTGAAATGTGTCCGGCGGCGGACCCGACCGACTGGAGCTCTAGTCTCGAGTCGACCGACGAGGACGAGGGCGATGATGACGGGGAAGACGACGAGGCGACCGACAGCGATGGCGCCACCGCCACTCGAGCCCTGACGCCTCCTCGCTCTCGCGTGCGGAGCTAACTTTGGCACTGGGCCTTCGCGCGACGACTCGTCGCTTGGTTCGAACGAGCCGCCGGGAGGAGTCGTCGAGCCACGGCGCTCGAACGCCGTCGCCGGCCTGGCAAGTGCGGCAAAGCGGGCGTCTCAACGCTCCGCCCACCGCGCTCGCTCGCCGTCGCCGGCTCAAGGGCGGCGGGAGGAGTCACCCCGCCGTTCTAGCCATGGCGGCGGGCGCCATCTCCGGGCGCGGCGGGACTCTTCCTCCCGCCACCATTCTTCTTCAAACGGCGCGTACACCCCGGCAGCATGAGGCTGCAAATGTGCGCACTTCAACTTTTGCGCAGCCCGGCGAGCAACGCCGGACTCCTTCCCGGCGGCCCGTCGGGCCGAGCGGACCTCGACCCGCGGGACCCAAGATCCCGCAAGGGACTCCGTGCCCGACCCGGCCAAGGAGTCGGGCCGGACGGGGCGGCCGCCAAGGTGTCGAGCCCCCGAGCGGCACCGGCGGTGGGCTCGAGGCCCCCAAGTCCTCGAGGGACTCGAGGGGGCGCCTGAGGCTCGGGAGCCTCCGAGCGCTTCGAGCAAGCCGGATGGCTCGAGCGGCGCTACCTCGACCGCAGGTAAGCTTTTTCAATCGACCCACCTCCCCGTTGTCTTTTTCGCTTATGTGTGAACGTCTCGTCGTAGTAATTTTTGTTTTTTTCTCTTTCTTCCCGGGACTAAGCGCCCCTCGCGGGCGTTACCGTCCCTCCCCCCATGCTGCCTACTAAGAGGCCGAGGACCAGGGAGGTCGAGCGGCACCCCGTCGATGCCCGGGTGGAGTGACCCTTCCCTCCTTCTACTCGGTTGGTTAGAGCGGGCCAAGGATGCACTTAGGCGTGGCAAGCTAATGGCGTCCGTCCCGGTGCAGGGGCCGTGACCAAGGCTACGGGGAGAAGGACGACGCCACCACCACGGCTTCGACCGCCCTCTCCGCTCGAGACCCGTCGTCGTCGAGCGCGGGCGACGCGACGGGTGACAAAGGGCGATGGCGCCGAGCCGGCGACCTCTATTCCCGGTGGGCCGGATCGGAGCAGCCCATCGTGCTCGAAGACGAGAGTCCGAGCTCGGGCGCCAAGTCCTCCC
>JAENPR010002559.1:0-50483 GCA_018135685.1 Themeda triandra | reverse complement strand
TCATTGACCCCACTTTCCTAGGGAATCGGAATTCACTGTCCATGACCTTCATGACGCTTTATTGTTGAAGACTCTCAGTCATGATTACAGCTACTTCCATTTTTCCTGGGATAAGCCTAGTGAGGAGGAAAGAAAAGAGCATGACTGTAGAGCTCGGTGGTAGCACTGGAAGTCTACGCAAACAAAATAACATGCAGGTCACACCCATGTCAATCAATAATTATCGTTCTAGTTATTCTTATACTGTTGTGTTTGGCATTATTGCTACTACCAATTTGATTTCCAAGAATGGGCATGCAGTAGTTCATAGTAATTAGTAATATTCTTCATTGACTATATACTGTGTTATTAAATATAATTGCTATACTTATATTATGTTTTTCAGAATGGACATGTAGTTTTGTACTTATCGAAACTAACTCATATTAGTTAGTTATTCTACTACTATTCTTATTCAGTTTTCAGAAAAATGGACATGTAGTTTATTTTTATCCTTTTGTAGGTCAGACCATTGATTTAGCCCATTATTTACCATTTATTTTTGAAGTGGCCATTGTTATATGAACATCTTTGTATATTGCAGCCTACCGATCTTGAATTCGTGGAAGTGAAGCATAGAAACATTATTGGTGAATTTCATAAAGGATATGTTCATCTCAACTTTTTAGTGAAAGGGCTCGATGGTAAACATACAATGTTTTTTACTGAAGTGCATCATAATCTCAGAGATGAGAAAGATGTTTATCTTTGCAGGCCTGTAGGAGAGGATGACTTGAATCCATCAAAAAGAAATACAAAGGTACCTAGCTTTACATTTGTGCATCTTCACATCTCTTTCAATTTTCTATATTAGTGGCCTAGATGCTCTAACTTTATATGTCCATTTTTCATATGTCTTTTATTTCCATTGATCATTCACTGACACATTTGTCTTTCTTTTTAAGCTCGCTGCAAAGGGTGTCAATTTCGGGCAAAAGATCTTATACATCCTAATTGTGGTAGCTTCATAGCTGGGCACAACACTATCCTTTATCCAGAGGATAGTGACGAGCAGCGTGATTGGGACTGGATGTAGTGAAAATTTTATGTTATTCAGTTTTGTGGGAGAAGTGTCAGTTTGTGTGCATGCAAGGAACTTTGTGGCGATGTGATTTGAATTTCTGGAAGGCAAGACATTAGTACCTTTTCTGCTCAGTATCTTACACTCCGTGGTGTAACTATATGTCGTAGCAAGTTTGCCAATCAGTTTTACTCCATCTCAGAGGACCAGCTTGTCTTAATATATGGTGTGTGTGCATGCTAGAAAAGATAGTTTCTTCTGTTCAGATGACAGTAACTCAATATGCATTATCTGTCAATACAAAGCCTGCACTGTACTAGTATTTTGGTAGACTTCTGGTCATTTTTGGACACCCTAGCTTTTAGGAGGTTCAATATTGAATTGTGTGCCACCTGCTCATCCATCTTATGAAATATGCAAATTGAGTCTTACATCTAAGAAAAACTAAAACGACAGGACAAAGTAAATACTAGACTAGTAACATCCAGAAATTTGACATTCCTATTGCACATGATTGTCCTGTGGGCTGGTTCAGTGGCCCGGTTTCGCATCATCTTATTACATCACCACCGCTACATCCACTTTCACATTCCAGGCAGGCACACAACAACTCTAATGATTGATCGATCCCTATCTGTCTCAGGGCATCCTGAATGAGAAAACCAAATAGCTAGCTGAGTTGGCTGTTGAAAATAGTAAAAAAAAAGAGTGAATTGCACTTAGCTGGGAACACCACTATTGTTTGTCTAAGGAAAATGGCGAAGAAGAGCGCGATGGGATTTCATTTAGTCAGAAGGCCGTGTTATTCAGTTCTGTAAAATAACCAAATTTGCAAGTAGAGCATACACGACTTGCGGAAACAAGACTGCAAGTAGAGCATACATTCAGAAATTTTAACACCCCGTGTTGCCTATGATTATCATGTGGGCTAGTTCAATGGAATGATTTTCACACCATCTTACATCACAGCTACACAACACTTTCACATTCCAGGCATGCACAGCAGTTCCTAATGATCAACCCCCATCCTATGCACATTATTATCAACTCCTAACATGGGAGCCCTCTGATACGATGATAGATTTCACACCAGAGTACCCCTGCAAACCAGTTGGAAACAGCCATCAGCTACCGAACGATAATTATAATAATTATTACAAACATATCCACGAGATGCAAACAAGATACTCAAACAGGACCAAAGCTCCTCTTATAGATGGAACACAAGCCAGCTAGCAAGTACTAGGTACTAGCAAGTAAACAGGACCAAGCGTGTCAGAATCTCAAGAGGCACAACATGCTTTCCATAATTCACCACTAACACAACTGACAGGCCACATACAACAGTAACGGATACAGGAAATGACAAACACAGGAGCACAATCTCCACAAGAGCAGGCAAGCAAAAAAAAAAACCACACAACTCAGCTATGCAAGATAGATATAGGCAGTGCAGTTTAGTCAGCTAAATATACGGATAGAACACGAGCCCTGGTATCCTAAGTGCAGCTTTGTGTAGGAATCGATGAACAAACGACAGACACAATAGTCCAGCACAGGCCACAGGTGCAGCAGTGTAGTAAGAAGGCAAAGGTGAAGAAGCCCAGGGTTCACTGGAAACTGAAAGCAGGCCAGGCAAAGGTGAAGAAGCCCAGGGTTCACTTGAACACGTGCAGGAGCAAAATCGACAGATGTTTTTCAAGAAGAGTCTTGATCAGCACCAGGTATCCTGGCGTGCAAATGGAGATCGACAAGCACTCGATAGTGCACTAAGAGAGCAATGAACTATATGGTTCATGCTGTTCCTAAGAACCTTAACTTAAATCAGTCCCAACTGATGATTAACATAACTTTCCAACAGGATACTCTACTCTACCAGACTATGTCTCCAGATAATTATTATCCATGGTCATTGTTCCAGCCATTTTCTGTCAAAATTCCAATAAGATATGGTAAAGTTAAGGATTAAAACTGTCAGAAACAGGTGGGAAACATCCTCTCCCGTCCTGTTACCTATTTGCTTACAAATACGAAAACGATCAGGACATAAGTGGTAAACAGTAAGAGACGGTGTGGGATTTATCCCGTCTATTTTTCATCCCTAGCTACATACATCTTAACACTAACAAGAGCAGCAAGTCACAACTCACAACACAATACATGGCACATGAAAATTAATATTATCAAAACTGGGGTGCCACTTGGAACTACTAATGAACATCCAGGTCATTACAAATCTGCATGACACACTAAGAAAAAGGTTTGATAAAACCCTAAACTCAGTCAGGATACATACATTGCTAAGACCAAAAACACTTTGGTCTATTCCATTCCATATTTATTCCTCAGCAGCAGGTTCCTCTTCTCCTACAAAATAATAAGAACAAAAGATAAGGAATTGACTTCAGAAACCAATTGAAGAATGGAATGAAAGGACAGATATTAATAACTGATGAGAAGAGTCCACTATTCACTCAATAATAACTGGGGAAGGGGGGCACAAATAAAAATCTGATCAGAGGATAAGGGCTACAACTTTTTTTTTTTTTTTTTTTTTTTTTTTTTTTTTTTTTTTGCAACAAAGGATAAATCTTTTCAATTATCAGACAAAGTCTAACAGAGTAAGAACTTAGTTTAGGAATTTGGCACCTGGCAGATAGATCCTAATAAGCCCCAGCTTATGGGATAATTTTTTCACAGGGTCCCAAATGTAACAGGGCTCTCCATATGTAACAAACCAACCAAATAGAAACAAGTGCTAGTCTGAAACTACATAAATAGACCTTTATCATTTCCATCAATCTCTCTTCCTCAACTCATCATTTACTGCATTTTCTAGTGATGAAAAGCAGCAAGATTAAAACTTCACAAGAGTTGTTTTAGCAAAACCAAGATTCCAAGTGTTATTCCTCGCCAGAAGGGGAAAAATAATAATACAGGAGTAATTTAATGGTAGTGCTCCTTAGCTTGCTACAAGAAACTTCCATACCAGTGCACATGGATAGTTTGAAACAACAAACAAGGAATGCAGGGAGAGTTCAGGCAATCTGCCTTGAATATTCAGGCAACTGTTAAATAAAGCAATTGGTATGACATGCCAGTTTGGGGCTTTAGTCAACTGTAAATATGGATTATAGTCACAATCCAAATGTTGTAATAATTTTCAAGAAGCAGACCTAAGCAACTGAGGAATTCGAGACACCATTTTTGTGCCATCCATTTATAGCATGCTGTAACTGATATTCTTGGTTTCTCTCTCATCCCTCCCTCACTCCCCAACTTTTTGTTGGTGACGTGTCTTGCCAAATGCAATCAAATAATACAATAGTTGCAGATGTGGCTTTGTAGACCATCAAGATTCTAACAGTTTTTGCTTAGAAAATGAAGAGCTATCTAATAGATAGTGCAACTGTGCAATTGCCTCCTAGTCCGTTATTGGATAGTTTTGTACTGATCCATTGAGCTGGTTCAACAAAGATTGCATGGTATAATTCATGTAACCTATGGTGAATGCTGATTGGAGCCAATGCTGCCTTCTGTTAAATGGCTAAATCCTAACGTTACAACTTATAAAACACTTTAGGCAACTGAAAACCTAGATTATAGTTACAATCAAACCCAGATATCCAAGACTTATTTAAATTTCCCACATTCACAAAAAAAGAAAAGAAAAAACATACACAATGCTAGAAGGCAACCACTGCAAATTCTCAGTCTGTCTATCAAACAATGCACAATTATAGTACAAGGCAGTATAAGCAATTATTAAGCCAATCAATCACACAGAAGCACAGTTGTGCGATGAACATCAACAGTGCAGACAGGAACCAAATTGGAGAACCAGACCTGCTCGAGCACACGGAGATTGCTCTTCTCCACATCCCTGGCGAGGTTGTCCAGCTTCCTGAGCATCGCTGCGTACATCTCATCCATCTCGGCCGCCTGCCCCACCGCGGAGCAGAGGACCCCCCTGCAGCCTCGCGACCCCAAACCCGTCCACCACTTCATCCACCGCCTTCTGCTCCCCGATGGTGTGTGCGTGGCCCGGCGCCGGCGCCGACGGCAGCCAGGGCATGGGCGACTCGGCGGTGAAGGCGTGGTACTGGTCCCCGGAACCCGGGCCCGACGTTGACGACGGCGAGCGAGGCCGGGACGAGGCGGCCGCCGACGAGGAGGAAGGCGCGGTAGTCGTAGGAGTGGGTGGAGTGGTTGGGGGACGCGGAGGGGGGAGACGAGGATGAGGAGGAGCGGGTGGGCGGCGGCGAGGGTTCCGGAGAGGGGAGTGGGCGAGCGCGGCCTCCCGCATGGTGGGGCGCAGCGCGGTGCGGCGGCGGGAGGAGAAGAAGCCGATGGGGGTTGGGGAGGAGGAGGAGGGGGGATGGAAGCGGCCGAGGGAGTCGGAGAGGGAGGAGGGGCTGGAGAGGGAGCAGTGGCCGGAGACGGAGATGGAGAGCGCGGGGGCGGGCGGGGCCGCCGCGGCGTCGTCGTAGTCGGAGAGGGCGGCCGGCGGCGCGGGCAGGTGCGCGGCGCGGCCGAAGGGAGGCCGTCGCAGTCTCCTGCCGCGGCCGCGCAGCGGTGCAGGAGCGCGGCCAGGGCCGCGCCGGAGATGGAGAGCTTGGCCACCGGCGGGGTGGTGGTGGCGGTGGCGCTGTCGCCGAGGGCCATCGGATTTCGACGAGGTGGCCGATCTGTTGTGCTGTCTGCTGTGTGGGCCCGCTCGTCAGCTCCTCCTGCAGTGGTTTGGTAGCACACGCGCAGACTGTGGCAGACTGTACAGGCGGTGGCAAATTTTTTAGATAAAGGAATTTCATATATTCCGGTATTGACGAAGCAAATACTAAAGGATAGGACGATGAAAGGAAACATTCCAACTGCTAGTGTGTGGATGTGGATTGACGAGTCGCCCTTATTAAAAAAAAAATTCACGCACTCTAGTGCAAATTTATAAACACTTAGCGATCATTATATTATAGAAATATTTTCGCCAACTGCTCATAAATCCCCATCATAAACAGTTTCGGCCTTAGTCATTGAAAGTCGATGTTAATAATCAAGCGATGATAATTGGGAACAACAAAGAAAAGGGTAAATTTTTTTTTGTGATCATGCGTAATACACATACTTAAGGGCAAGATTCGCGTGTTCAGTCCTATATTTTAAAAGGCTGATGAATTGAGTTCCAAATCTTGAGAGGCACACGAATTGAGTTTTACACACTGCTCATTCCGTTGGCAAACTGTCTCACCGAGATCATCCCAGCAGCCTGTGCGCCAGCATGCGTAGACATGTGCATTCGTGTGTCTCAGCGCAACGCTTATGGCTCAATTGCAAGCAACAACAAAGGAAAAACGTACAAAGAGCAGCGGTCCCAGCAAAATAAGGCCGACAGATAGCACAAGCGACACGAACCGCAAAGCGCACATCCCTTGCTTCATGCCCATATATATCGCGCTACTCTGGCTTCTCTTCTCCTGCACAGCCCCACTCCATTGGCGTCAGAACCGGCGCAGAAGGACTAGGTACGTACTCCTAGACGGGTTCTCAGTTATTGTTTTTTGAATTAGCAATAAAGTTCTGCATGAATCAGAGATATTAAAACACTAGAGGGTCCATCTATATCAGCTTATGATAACTTTAAGAATGATTATTTGTTAAATAGTAAGGTAAATTTTAAATAGTCCAACATCATTTACATGATTGAGTCATAATGTATTTTTTGTATCAGTGCTTTGCAGTCTCTATTTACCACATCATTTATAATTGAAAATAATCACGTCACTCATATCTCCAACGAGTTTTTACTCTACTTGCAACTTATTATTAGTTCAAGCTGAAACAATTCGTGCGAGCAATCTTGTCATATTGTATTTCTATTATTGAGTGCTTGCACTATTCATTGACACAACACTTATATTTTAAAAATAATGACAGGTCACTCATCTCCAACGAAGTATATATGGTAGACAATTTAAGTTCAATTATGGAGGCAATACATGTTGTTCTATGCCTCTTTCTAGTGCTTGTCTTACAAGGAGATCCTACTTTTGCCGGTTTGTGATTCTGCAACCTCTATCTTTTTTTTACCATATTTTTTTTATAATTGATGATATATTGACTCATGGTAGATTTAAATTAATTCATTTCTTTCCCTAGCTTGTGTTTGGTCATTCATTGCACAGGAGTTTATAATGTTCTAAGGATGCATCATAGATTCCTACCAATTTGTTTCTCTCACCTAGTTTCTATATTTATTCTTTTACTTCTTTTGAATATTTATGGCAGTTTTATGGCTACTTTACTGTGATCAAAATCAAGTAAAATTATAATTTACTAATATGTGTGGTTGTTTTTGCAGAAACTTGCTTCTGCCTTGCTAAATGCCAACCATTTTGCTTTAAGGCTTTGTGCAACACTAATTGTTTTATCGAGGCCAAATACCAGGGTGTCAATTTGGGGGGACACCAATGTGTTGGACATGGAATTTGGGGTAGGTGCCTTTGTAGTTTGTGTAAGCATTAGTTCTCTCAAAACAGAAAATAAGATAGTCTCTTATATTCATGTTCCGATCCATTATCAAGAAGCGTTGTGTCCAAATAATTATAGGGTCACATTGTTATCATGCTGTTTTTCTAATTTTTTTACATTTATTTGCTTTGATGGTTCTATGTCAAGGGAGCACATGTGCTTTGAGTGGCTACTTTAATAGTACAATTCATTATTTAGAGTTTTGAACCCTTTTGGGGTCCTTGTTTTTTGTTTCACCTCTTATATATGTGATGAGCTTGCATCGAGTTTTGTGACTATCTTTGAGAATCCATCACACCCTGGCACCCTGCTATGTGATGGTATAATTAAATATTGATTTTTGTGACCATCATTGTGAATCCATAAAGATCTATAATTTTAATATTTGGTTAAAATCAACAAGGAGTTAGTTGTTGACTTGTCATTGACTCCTCTCAAATTTGCACATAGCAGCCCTCATCATGGATAGCATTATTGGTAGAAATTCATATAATTTGGAGGCATGATTATTTTGATTGGATTGGAAAACAATCTGCTCAAAAATTTGGTTCACAGTGGATGATAAGTTTTGTTCGTAATCAAAATTGCATAGAAAACTTTATTTTGTCATGAAGGGTCAGATTCGAAGTAAAATTTATTTAATCCCATATTGTAGCATTTATTATTTATTTTGATATTTGCTAGATATATGCCCGTGCGTCGAAAAATTTTTATCCACATCTATGATGATCGATTTGATCATTTTCATATCAGAAAATAATAAAAAATAATAAACATTTCTGCATTGGAAACCCTAAACTATTTTCAAATTCAATCAGACCTTCTCTATTTTTTCTGTTTAGTTATTTATCAACTGGAACTATATTCTTGTTCTATTTATTTACGCCCCACACATCCTTCTCCTCGTTCAAGCACCGACCTGTCTCCATGACCACCAAGAAGTTGCAGATCGATCTTCCTTCATTCTTTTCATTTTTTTCTGAAACGACATTCTATTCTTTTTCCTCCACGAACTCAAAGTGGCCATCCATCCAATCCGCCGAATTAAGGAGCTGACAGCGTGCTAGCTGCCACCCCCCCCTTTATTTTTTGCGATCATGCCTAGGCGCGTTTTTCACTAAGAGGAATAGAGTCTGTCTCACAAAAGATCGGTAACCAAAGGTTACCGAAGCAGCCCCCTTCTGTACCCCGCTGCGCACCAGCTGTCCGCCTCATCCTTGATAGCAGACACCAACCGAGCAGCAGGGGTCACCTCGTCGTTGAACGTCCTGGCGTTACGTTCCTTCCACAAAAGCCAGCCCACAAGAAAGAAGAAACTGTCGAAGCCCTTCCGCAGCGGCTTAGGCAGCCATTTCTTTGACACCAGCCACCACGACATCACCGGACCCCTCCTCAACATCTATGTATCCCAAAAGATGTAACGGCGCCACCCAAGAGTGCCACACCTCCCGGCTGTAAGAGTATCCAAGCAAGATGTGCTCCATCGTTTCCGAGCTCTGATCACACAAGATACAAACTGCATATATACTACTCGCTGCCCTATTTTTTCTCCAAATGGCTGCAGCACCACCTGCATATATACTACTCTACAGATATACACCGGCACACTGCTGCGCAGCACGGCCGCGCGCGGAGGCCAAGAGCTAGCGTGATCGTGAGTGACTGAGTCGTCGTTGGTTGGTAGTAGGAATCTCTCTCTTGCCTCTCCATCAGAACTGATGCACTGCATGCGTGAGTGCGTCGCAAATCTTGGCTTTGTCAGCACATATGATCAGTTACAGGTTTTGGTCACTCGCTCAGTCGTCGTCGTGTGCGTGTGTTTCGTTCTCGGTTGCTCTGGACATGGACAGTATATCCAATCCAACGAATTGAAACCCAAAACCCCTTAGTAGTAATAGGGCAGAGGCACCAACCACCAAATGCAAACTCAATCGGTTCATGACAGTTGGTGATCTGGAATATTCTTTGGTTTTTATCTCAACTCGACGTCAGGACTCACCACTTGAAAATCAACAAGAAAAAAGATGGATAATGGAGTATTTTTCATAGTACTATACATGTCACATCGAAATTAAACCATGATATGATGAATGTGCAATGATCTATGAAACGGCAGTCTCGCATGCAGAAGCTAGAGGTGACACGACTCCACGCGCTAGCAAATTCCTTCGTCATTGTCGCCATGGGTGCAACGCAAACTTGCTTTCACATATATGCTTTGCGAACAAGACGGCAAGAAGAGTATTCGAATCGTTCTCAGCGTAAGCTGAAACAGTCATGACAGGACAGGCACGGGCAAGCACCTTGGCATGTCCACCTTTCTCTTCTATCAGGAGAGCACACGTCTGATGCATGCTGTTGGCAGGCGCATGATGCAGGCAGGCCGGCCGGCCGGCCGTGTGGCGTGTGTGCTGCTTGCGTTGGTGCCCTTTTTCAACTCCATCTGCGCGATCGAGCTGGGAGGTTGCATTGTTCTGGATCCTGTCGATTTGGATTTCGCCGTACCTGTATTGTTGTACTGTAGGCTGTTAGCAATTATAGTCAGAGAACAATATTGCGGAAGCAGTTGCATCTCCTACCAATTGACTTGAAACCCATAGTCAGACAACAATAGCCTTCCTTAGCTTGGATGCACCAGAAAAATCACACCGCCAACTCCAATATTTGTTAATTAGGTACCATATGAAATTATAAAATTATGGTTTGTGCCACAAGACACCACACCCCTTACTATTACTAACCATGACACCACGTTAATTCACACTAGACGCATTAGAGAAAATGATAAATCCTAAAAATTCTCACAATAATCAGAAAAAAATCTCACAATAATCAGAAACATCTAGACTTTAATTTGGTAGACTCGAATCATCATTGCCGATAAGAGCCATCGAATCTATTATAATTTTATACAAATTACCCTCCTTTTGACATTTATGATAAAACATAAAGTAACCCCTTAATTGTCCATCTAAATAACAAGCCTATGTCATTACGCAAGATAGGAAAAATCTTTTTCTAAGGTACGGAAAATAGGATGTAGTTTAAAAAAATGTAACAATGTTTGCAGCACATAAATTAAAAAATAGCCTAAAAATTTAATTGTCTAGTGAAAAAGTACATCTATCAACTTGAACAAATAAGATATACACTTGTACAAGAATGCTGCTATGTAAATAAAGGTAAATACATTGATAATTTTCATGGAGCGCATAATTTTTTGAGTTGTTATTGCTATACAAAAATTCCTTTAGTTTTATATGCATAGAAATTAAAAAAAATTACAGTTGCAATGAGACAACTCAATAGGAAACATTGAACAAATAACACATTTGTAAAACTGATAAAAAAGAAAAAAGAAATAAACCAACATTAAGATTCCTTCCTCTATATGTATGCATGTGTATTCTAGTGGTGTTCGCTATACTGGCCTTTTTGATCTAGATCTAATTTCAGGAGAGTTCAGGAGAGATGTTCAACCTTGACCGAATACTTAGTTGCATGTGGCTAATCCTAGATCACTCTCGGCCAAGTATTATTCTATTTGTAACTAACTATTGGTCATAAGGTTGAACAATCCAACATGTGGCTGCTGTTCAGTAGTGTCATGTTATATTTCTATTATTAGTGCTTGCAGTCTCTATTTATATATGAAATGTGTAGATGTAAATAATCATAGGTCTCTCACTTCACTTTCAACAAAGTATATCCTAGACATTTCAAGTTCAATTATGGATGCAAGACATGTTGCTTTGTGCTTGTTCCTAATAATTGGATTAAATGGAAAATCAACTTCAGCAGGTTTGTGTTTGTATCTTGTTTTTCACTACAATCACGCAATTTTTTATTCGATGTATCATAGATTTCTACCAATTCATTTCTTTCACCTTGTTGATATTCATGTATTTATTTCTTTTGGAAACTTAGTGTTGAACATTTATGGCAGTTCTATGGCTAGTTTATTGTGATCACAACCAAACAATATTATAATTTTGTGATGTGTTGTTACTTTTTGCAGACAATTGCTGGCAATTTATTAAAGTGCATCCATTTTGCTTTAAGGCTATGTGTGACACTAATTGTTATTTGGAGGCCAAATGGCAAGGTGTCCATGTGGGGTCATACCATTGTGATGGACATGGAATTTATGGCTTGTGCATTTGTCAATTATGTAAACATTAGTCCTCTTGAAATAGAAAAGAAGGCAGCCTAATGTTTTTTTTTCCTATCCATTATCAAGAAGTGTTTGTAAAAACAAATATAGGTTCACATAGTTAACTAGTTTGATCTTTGGACATAGACAATACTAGTTAACTAGTTATTTTTTTCCTTTTTTTTTGCTTTGATGGTTGTATGTCTAGAAATAACATGCTTTATGTGACTAGACTATTTAATGGTACATTGTGATATTCACTTCAGAGTTTTTAAGTCTTTTGTCAGGCTCATTTTTTGTTTCACCTCCCATGTGATGAGCTCTCACATCGACCCTAATTTATTGAAATTAACGTGTAATTTGCCCCCATTTGCTCTAGAGGTACATGTATCTTTTGATATATATGCTCATCTATATTCCTGCGTTCTGATGACTATATATAATAAGTCTGCAATATGTTGTCAGGTTCATGTCGGCTCATCACTGCCACAAACAACTTGAGACGGGCAATGATAGAATGTCACTTCTGATTTGTAAACAAAAATCTTAGCACTACCAAATTTTAAAACCAACTGGTAGTGAATCCAGATTGATACAACCATCTACACATAAAAAACCAAAACCATGTTCCAATTTGTTACGAGCACGATATCCCACATCTGCCTGTCGTCCCCTGAATCATGCTCCTTCCCCATGTCAGCGTCACTTATATTGTCATTGAACACAGAAGACATATTATACCACTAGAAGGATATTTACATTCTTATTTAAATTGTGCAAGGAAATAAAAGAACCCAATAGAAAACACTAACAGAATTAGATAGACAGAATTAAAAGTAAACAGAACGAAGGGCAAAAGAAATAGCAAAATTAGGATGCCTTCTACATTTCCCGTATATATATATATATTGTTTGAGGAAAACCGTGGAGCCTTGCTCCCCAGTGCTTAATATAAATAAAAAGGCAGAGTACAAAAGTTCTTACACAGGTTAGCAAGAAGCTAACAAAAGAGAAAAGGAAAACTTACCTAACAGTTTGCCAAAATTCACTTGGCAAATATCATGATTTGACAACTCCTTAAAAGATATGGCACGTGAAAAAATAGACTCTCTCCAATAGTTTGCCATTTGAACTTGGTAAAATTAAAAAAAAAAAAGTAGGCCCACAACCAACGGGTCCCAACAGAAGTTGTCGCGACTTCTTCACTTGGCGGGAAGTAGAGCTCCTAAAGGGTACATTATATATTTTACATAACATCTACATGACAAGAAAAAGTTATTTTTTTAATAATGCAATATTATTAAAAAATAATATCGGCAAACTGTTATTTTTTAATAATGCAATATTATTAAAAAAATAAGGAGGAAAAAATAGACACAACATTACCTCACCACGCTCTCGTGACGGGCTGACGGTGTGGATACTTGGATTGGCGGGGATCAAAGACTGAGAATGCTAGGCCGCCGGCGTCCTTCTCGCCGAGCAGCTCTAGACATATTCTGCAGCTGCGATGTGCGATGGCATCCTTGAGGCACCAAGTGCCGTGACATATGTACAGTATGGCCTTCTGCGCTAACGTCCTGTATGTGGTCATCATGCTGAAGTTCAACGCCATCTACATCAGGATCATGTATATATCACCGAAGCAAATTACTTCATTCCTATTAAAGCTAAGTAATCGAGACATGAAAAGGAGAGCCTGGAGAGGAGAGAGATGACAAACGAATGGCTCATGCCTCATGCCATGCAAATTGCAATCAATAGATGCATGAAAGGGGATATATAAATACAACAACCATTAGGTGACCCCCCCTCATTTGCTTCAATTGGTGAGAGTGGATTTCGTGCAGCGGTTTGTGTGTGCATGCAAGGAAAAGGAGAATCGAACTGTCTTGGGCTGCCAATGTGCCCCAATTAAAAAAATTGCACATTGTGCCCAAGACAGTTTGCCCAAGGCACAATGTGCAATTTTTATTACCAAGAATAAAAAACCCCATTAGACAAAAACATAAACTTAAAAAAGTTGATTTGTGTTGACACAAAGACAATTAACAACCTACAATAATTATTTTCTATAAGAAGACAATGACAAAATTTTAATATGTTATGACACTAAGACAAATCAAAAAAGTAACAATACTATAGTTAGTGATATAATAGTGACGTCTGAAATCATCCTAAAATTCGAGCACCTAAAATATAGGAGAAGTGCAAAACTATACATACTTAGTCAAACTGTCGATGGTGTCGCACACACATCCCCTGATCTGGTTACATGCATGTAAGAGGTCGGTGGGAGGAGGGCTCGGCTCCCCCTCTTTCCTGCAAAGGCTTGGCTCCTCTCATCCTCTTGGCCGGCCAAAGCTCTGTCAATGGAGCGCTGTCACTGTTTTTTCGAGATCGAGCCCAGCCCAGCTCATCAGCCGCCCGGCGTTTGGTAAAGTTTATGAGCGTACACATGGATGACCAAGTCATCATGTGTGTGACTGTGTGTCGTCATCATGTGTGTGACTGTGTTTCTCAATGTGCACTAGCTAGCTGAGGTCAAGCACGGCATCGTGGCCGGTGCTACAAGACGGCCCCAACTCGGCAACGCTAGCTGCGTGCAACCGTCGCATTTTATACGTACACTCTTCCGTCGTCTATCACCTCGCTCGTCTCTGCTTCGGCGCACGCAAACACAGCAAGAGTGCAGACTGCAGAGGAGCATATCGTTTGCTCATCTCATGGCGGAGAGATCTTCTCACGAGCTGGCGTGGGAGGCGGCCAACCTCGCCACCGTCGCCGGAGGGGCAGCACTTTCGGAGGACCTGCAGCTCGACATTCCCGAGAGCTCTTCGTCTTATGAGTCGGCGCAGGAGGCGGTGGTCGATCTCGCCGCCGCGTTGCGGGAGCAGCTCGACATTCCCGAGAGCTCTTCGTCCTATGAGTCGGCGCAAGAGGTGGTGGTCGACCTCGCCGCCGCCGGAGAGGACGACCAGCAGCTCGACATTCCCGAGAGCTCTTCGTCCTACGAGTCGGCGCAGGAGGTGGTGGTCGACCTCGACGCTGCGTTGCCGGAGGTCCAGCAGCTCGACATTCGTGAGAGCTCTTCCTCGTACGAGTCGGCGCATGAGACGGTGGTCGACCTCGCCGCCGCCGGAGAGGCCGCGCTGACGGCGGAGGACCTGCAGCACGACATGATCGAGGGCCGTCAGGTATTTCAGGTATTTCATTAATTCAACTCCTCAAGTATGAAACTAATACCAGATTCTCTTAAACATTGATACATCATCTACGGTTTATTGCGCTCTTACGTAGCAAGAACATGTAACTTCGTCGTACGTACCATCCTGTCACCACGGTTTGATTGCAAGTGGAAATCATCGCCTCATCTCTCTCACTGCATGCATGATGCTGGAGTAGTGTGCTAGTTGTACGTGTACCTGAACTATTGTCCCATGCATGTTAGTATGTTACATCCACACACCATCCCCAGAAACCACACCTGCAATATTCCACTTGCGTGCGTGAAGAGTTTCATTCAGACGTACGTCATTTTTTTGAACAGTTGTGATATGGTACAATAATATAATGTGTCTCTAACAAATTAAAGAGCCTCCACCCATTATGTATATATCAACACTATATGTACATGCCTACGCGTTTTATATAGTTGATGAGATGACCACATTGCGGTCAATGATATGATCCGGCCCTGGCACACACGATCGAGAACCAACTAACGCACACGTACTCACACCTTCACACATTGCATGCTGTTGTTGTGCATGCAAGTCCACACCAACAGCTAGCTGAAACACCTGCAATACATACGTCCGCAATGCATACACGCACAACGTGTGTTTGTGTCCGTGAAGGATGTGACGACATAATATATATATATGTCTCCAACAACTTAAAGAGCACAAGAGACCTATTATATATCAACGTGTGTTAGTAAATATATACATGGAAAACTAGGTGAATTCCCCGCGCGTTGCTGCGGGATTGGAGGACAAAAAAAAAGAACTTGGCCTTAATGATGTTCCATGGACAATTTGGATGTTCTCTGTAGATGTAATTTCAGAAGCATAGCATGGTTAATTTTTGCAGTAGTAAATACTAATGAAACCTTGGAGATCAACAACACTTTTGTTGGGAATTAATTGCAGCGAAGGTGTCCATTGTTTACAATGACCATATGTTTCAGCATTGCAAAATCAGAACATCGCACAACAGATTGATTTGGCACCACCATTTGGACGTATAGTTTTCTTATTTGTGTCTAAAAACCTCTTTGAGTTCTGTTGTACAGTATTTACACCACGATCTGAAACATTATAGAAATACTGTAATGAGAAATAAAAGACGGATATCAAAGGGATTGTGGATCAATGTGGTTACGTACCAAAGATGATCTAGAGCCGTCATCGTTAACAGCGGCACAGAACTATCTCACCGCTGAATGGATGCACATGCATGGTATCTGTAGGAGATGCAAACTTGATTAAAACAATTATGTAGTTAAAGTAAAATACAGGAGATCCATATAAAATAGCAATATGAATGGATGCAGGTGTGGCCAGCATCAAAAGAGTTCTGTCAATAGGTACCCAAGGAGCACAGGTGTGGTGATTCAGAAAGATATGGCTGCAGGGAAGAATGCTAATCTCCCGTTAATCCTGCTTAAGAAATATTTGGATGTGATGAAGTAGAAGTGACATGAAAACAATAGGAGTACAATGGTGGAAGGGGTGTCCTGCTCTGCCGGGCACCTGCGATATCTGTGGCCAGCAAAGAGAGAGAACGATCGCACGAATACGCTACAATCGAGTTGCTTGGCTGCTGTAAATTGCAGATGGAAGAGTATATAAAACATACTGTATCAAAGACTGCTCGGCTCCCCGGCGTATGGTTTCCTGAAGCCGAACGGATGGCATCTAGAAGCGTAGCTCTTGGTTCGAGAAAACAGGGCAGTGTTGTGATGGAACCAAGAACTGACATGGTTACAGAATTAATGATGATGATTGGAAACTGAAAATAGTGGATGACGTGGATATGCTGAGAGTGGAGATTTAGAGGTGGTGGATTGCTAGTGGGTATGAACTATATAGGTATATAGGATAAACAGCTACCAGAGCTAGCACCGTCTACATGGCATCGTCTCGATGGTTATTGCAAGAAGTGGTGGGGGACGGAAAAGATAAATAGTGGTATAGAGAAATCGATGGTATATAGATATAGCATAGATATCTGCACATATAAGATATTACAACTGAAGTCTTCAATGGCCTCATGATCGTCACCTACAAGTGAGACCTAGCAACCTAGGCCTATATATCTTTCCTCTTCTGAAATTAACCCAGCAACAAACTACATAATTAATTAATTATCCATGTATCAAAAAACAAAACAAACCAGGAAGTGAGTCTGGCTCACTTGGCTAGGTGACTCAATGTGGCACTACACCTAGCCACCTAGGTTCGAATCCCGTCGGAAGCGAATTTGGGTGCCTATTTTCTAAAAAATCTGTATTGTGGGGAACTCCCCTACAGTCTTTTCTTGTAGAAAAAACGATTAACTCTAGATTCTATTTGTGGATAGAGCATGGCCTTATGGCCTTACCTGATGAGTGATCACTGAGATGTCCATCTTTGATCAGCGGTTGTCACTCGATTGATCGGTGACGGTACAACAGGAATCGCGGTTGATTGGGGGACCTCAATTTCCTAGATAAGTTCATTCATGGGTACGGAGTGATTTTGGTGGTGAGAATTGCTGGAAAATTAAGTCATTGCAAGAGCTGCCTAGTCTCCCTAGTCTCCCTGCCGCAGGCTGCAGTAGCAGCAGTTTGTATTAAGCAAAAAGAGAGCAGAGCAAACCAAAGACTTGGTAAATATCACTGGTTTTTTTTTTTTTTTTTTGTCTGACTCTGGTTGTCACTTGAGAGTTAATTTCTTGTTCCTAGCTAGATGTTTTATTCGTAGCATAGGGTGATTCAGAGAGGAGAATAATATCACTGAGAATTCAAGGTATGGCGAGCAATATACTTTGCCATACCAAGAGCTCTGCCCATTTTTACCTAGTCTACATGGTAGCATAAATAGTTTACATATGGACCATAGTAGAAGTTTGTAATTAATTGGAACATATAAATCAAACTTTATGCTTGTTGAAACATTTACCATAATATTTTACATTGGTATTATTTACACAAATATTTGAGGAATGTCTTTTTTTTTTTACAATACCAAGGGTGTTTTATTATATATTCAAATTAAATAATTACTTTATATTACCTTTCATAATACTAAGAGGGTGTTTGGGACTGCTCCGCTCCCATTTTTCTAGCTCCGCTCCAGCTCCACGTTGCCAAACACGTCTAACTCTAAAAACTCCGCTCCGTAAAAAAAGTGGAGCTATAGCCCAACTCTACGTTTTTTCTGGAGCACCTCAAGGGGTACTCCATTTTTTAGAGTTTTATACTCCCACATGAAGTTGTGAGATAATTACCCACATTGCGACTCTTTAGTCACCTATTCACTGTTGACTCTGTTGTACGCATGCTTGATGGTCACGCCCGGATTTCATGCATGAAGACCAAAGTTGTGTTATGTCATGTCAACCATTTGAATTATTTATTTACCTTCGGTAGCCCATTATATTATTTATTTAGCTCTTTGATAGCCATTTAAAATATTATTATACGATCTATATGACATTCTATATTGGTCAAAAAGAAATATTGATGTGGCTACTATGGTGACTCTCCGTTAATGTTCCATCATTGTTTTCTATTCTTATTAAAAAATATCAAGTGCAATTTTAACAAGGGATATAATGGACTATTTGCATGAAAACCATCTATTTCTGGAGCTGGAGCAGAGCTATGTGCCAAACAGTACTACCTGCTCCATAAACTCTACGGTGGAGCGGCTCTATAGTGGAGTTCGTGAAGCAGAGCTAGAAAAATGAGAGCGGAGCAGTGCCAAACACCCCCTAAACCTGAAAAATTTTAAAACAAATTTAGTAGTTACTTTGCATTGTCTCTCATATCCCAGCGGTGGTTATTTTTGGGGGAATTGGAGGAACCATAGCTCCTAAAAAAATTAATTAAAGGACAAGAGTCAGCTACAATAGCAAAGATATGAATAATGTAGATGCAAATTTAGAGGACTATTTTATCTATGTTTGGTAATAGTACAAATGGGTAATTTAGTTAGAATACAGAGTATGTTCAATTGAGCAATGCGGCAGAGAGAGAGAGAGAGAGAGAGAGAGTATGTTCAATTGAGCCAAAATGTGTGCGGTGTTGTGAAAATGTGAGCTTGTGGCTGCCCCCAAGCACAAAGTTGTATATGCCGCTGCTCTTTTGGAAACAACTAAAACTGAAAGACGCAAAGCTCCTGCAAAGACATATTCGCCCTAGAGTTTCAATCTACTCAGCAGCAACTCAACATTTTACACTTTTGACCCATTTATGAACAAAGGGGACGAGGAGCCACGACTCACGAGACCCGGCCTAGCTAATGTTTACTTCTGTCATTTCAAGCTACTCGCACAAGTTCAAAAACCTCACATGTGTATTTTTTTCAAAGACTATGGACGGAGGCATGACACGGCATGATAGGAATGGCAGTGGCCGCAGTGGCTGGATAGGTGCAGCATGGTCCTTCTGTCAGCACTGGCCAGGGCCCATGCATGCCCGTTTCATCTATACGGCGATATACCTATTCGGCGATGTGTTTGCATGGGTGCTAAGAGAGAACCCGAAAGCGTTCTTCAAGGGACAACGCCACAATGGCTGTCACGGCGACCGTGACTGCCTTGCAAGTGAAGCTGTCCTGATGATTAGCTTCGCTAACTTCGTATCCTAAATAATTTTATAATCAAGAAACATTTGGTTTTCATTCCTTTGTGTTAGCCTTGACAAAATTTTTGTTAGCTCTTCTATTCAATTATGGGCATCTCAACTTTATACACGAAGACGGTACATGACTTACGAAGCTCCTGGCACTCTGGCTGGTGGCCAGTAAAATTTTTAATCCTGTTGGGTTGCTACGTGACCCCTATATTGGTACCAGACTACTTTCTCCAACTATACGGTCAGTGTTGCTCTACTATATCTTTCTTACAACTTGTAAGCTAAAAACATGTTGACTATGACATTTTTGCATTGGCTGAAATAATTTCAGGGAGAGTTGCACCTTTCGGAGCAGGGTACCTCGCATGAGTGATTCAAGCACATTCCTTTTTGTTCGTCTTTTTCAATCAGTAAGATGTGGTGGTAATTCTATATCTTATTTTTGGAATTGAGCAGGATATTTCAAATCATTCAACTCGTCAGTGTGATAAGGTACATCACACGGCTGAACTCCAAATGGTGTGGTCAAGCAAATTTTGACAATCAGTAAGTTTTCTTTATAAATCTTGCTCAACATGCATGTCCTTTGTTTGATCCTTTCCATCTGACCACCTTCGATTGACTTGCAGCCATCGTAAAGTGAACATGATCTCTAAACTTGCATACGGTTGCTCTATGGTGTGGATCATACTTATGGTCCTCTTTTACATGAGTTATCCTTTGAACGCTTCGTTGATTTTCGCCACGCTGTTGTTGGTGTACATAATGCCCCTCATCTCAGCATTGACCAAGGTAATTAAGTAAATACTTGCTTATTAGATCATAAAACATTAAGAGATGACTAGAGTAAGAGCGAGCTTCTAACATATATTGAATATGTTTGACAAAATTTGTAACCCATTTTACCCCTAAATTAGGCCAAGGGATTTTACATGGAGCCACTGCTAATGGGGCTATACATTGTATTCCTATGTTGGTCGGCAATTCAAAGGTGAAATATTCATTCTTTGTTATGTTGCATGATTGATATGGCTGCCTATTAGTCTGTCCAGTTTTCTAAATGACACAACTCTCCTTATTTTGTTTGGATATTAAATTTCACCTCAACAGCGAGCCAGGGAAAGAAAACACTAGTTCAAGTGTAAATTGGAAAACGATGATTGTAAGTACATTCGTAATCATGTCAACGTTTTTATCTTATCTATGGTGACATTTCGTTAATATTCCAATATCGGCAGAGTTTTATTGGTGAAGTGGCAGGCGTAATTGTAAATGCTTTTTCAACAGGCACTTACTACAAATGTATACAGGTATATATGTTATTCGTTCGCACTAAACAATTTATCAAATCAATAGAAATGTGAAATGTTTTTGCACCATTTAAACTAATTATGGCTTGAATGCTTGCAGTTCACGAACGTAGTACTGTCGGGAAATGACGTACCATATGGTATGGATTTTTCCATTTTATCTTTGCTACGGGCTCCATGAATTTTGGAATGATGTATCTCGGCTGGGACACACATCATGCATTAGGAAAGTAAGTTATGACATAAACCTGACACCATCGATTACATTGAAGTAGCATGTTGTGTTTTTTTCATGCTTAATTGGCTGCAAGCTTGACATTTTGAATTTCACATTAGGTGGAGCATGGATGTCGGTTGGACAAGTACCATTGTCCACATAGTTAACGAGGGCCTAGGAGTAATATTCTTTGGTAAGTAAGATATCACTAAAACCATCAACTTTTCTGAGCTTATCGCAAGTGTCATATAGTTTTGTTTCAATTGTTTACTTTATCTCTCCTACCAAGAAAATTATGTTACAGTATACTTATACATTGACTGATTGATGAATGTTTATACTTTGTGCCTGCAGTGGTGGTAATCCTTGCTAGGTTCTACGGAATTGGTCGGCTCCAGCAGCTGCTTGGAAATGGAACAGATGGCCTGCAGCCCGCTGATGAATCTCGTGCCATAGAGCTAGCGAGATTTAGCACCGACAACAATGGGCCACCGCGAGAATCCACCACCACAGAGGAGCGCGAGGGAACTCAGACGACCAATGATGAGTTACCACGAGGACCCCGTACCACGGAGCCCGTGGAAACTGAGAGGAACAGCGCGCAACCACCTTCATCGTCGTCGATGACAGGCCCCCAGCTCCATCGTACATCAGAGCCTCAAGAGCCTGATGTTGTGGGAAGGCGATATGGCGATATAATAGAACATTGGTTGTAATAAATACTATGGAGACATCATTGTTCTGCCCATACAAGTACTCTCTGTTTTCTCTCAAATTGTCTCTTGCCACTACGCCAGTGGCACGAATTGAACCTGCACTACCATCCTCCTCGTCTCATCTCTCATTCACGCTGTGGTACGTGGGTAGATACATGAGACGTGCTCGATCACGGTGATGATGATAAATAAATTGATATCAGGTCGAGATTTTATCCATCTAGCAGTCGATCATGCATGGGCCGGGGTTTTCTCGATCCTGGAAGTGCAGGGAGAGTAGGCTTCAAACCTTTGGGCAAAATCGATTCTCATCTAAATAAATGTGTCAGATCGTTTCGTATTTTTTCAATTTCGGTCTTTGATTGGTCATCTAGCGGAACCTCACCTCTAAGCTTCTAGTGAATCTGAGAAGGCTTCAAACCTTGATCAAAATCCTAATTCAAATCTCAGTCTTTTTTTTTTTATGGAACAGGGTTCGCACCCCTACTGGATTTCATTGAAAAATAAAACTGTTACAAAGTCTTTACATCCCACCTCAGGAAACAAAAAACCTCAAAAAGAAAATCATAAAAGTTACATAAGATTTTCTAGCCATAAATCAATGTGTGGATGGAGGCGTGCTTTTGCTCTGAGAATAATCAGTGCAAACTCTGTCTTGAAAACCTGTCGACATCTCTGCAGGGAGTGAGGAATAAGTCTGAAAATCACATCATTGCGCATCATCCAAATTGGCCAGCACATAGAAGTGATGATTTCCATGAAGAAAGGGAGACCAAGCTGCTGCTTAAAGCTTTCAAAAATCAGAGGAATATCAGAAGAAATTGGGACTTGTAAATGTAGGCTATTCCAACATTGCAGAGCAAATGGACAAGTGAAGAGCAGATGTTCAGAGGTTTCCTCAATGTTCAGATTGCACAGAACACAAACATAACTTGGAAGATGCATATTCTTCCGTTTTAGCACTGGTCTTGTACTTGTTAGATCGAAGATCAATAAATTAATGATCTAGCCTAGTCACATAACTACATCACATTATAATGGATCATAGAACACAGACCTTTGGACGAATCCGCCATCGGTGGGATGTCGAAGTGAGGTCGAGGTTGTCGTCGAGGAGTGAGTCGTCGATCCTCTGGACGTCAACGACACTGGCCGGGAACTAGTGTCGCAAACGGAGAGGTGAGGCGGCGGCCTTCGGGTCGATCCAGCGCCTCTAAGGATCGGGAAGTGGAATGTCGGAGTGGAGAGTTTCTCAGTTGTGCGTTGGTTAAAAGAGAAGCCGGATCACTCCTTTTAATGTGGCGCTGTTCGACTCGGGGCCACAACCATTGGTTGGCGGAGGCGCTACCGATCGTTGCGCATGGAGGAGCTGCATGCTTAGGATTCTTAGGAAATGCATGCTCTCCTTGACTCGGTATCTCAAGTGGTGCTGGACGTTGGTCCATTCCCAAAATAGCCGAGATCACTGATTCCAACATTCTCCCCTTTGATCGAAAGGCTTAATCATCATAAGTCCACACTTAGCAGAATAATGCACTGAAATAATGTGATACAGCAGTTAGAAAAAATACTACTGCAGCACAGATATCGACAAGTGCACTATACTACTTTGATAGGATAAAACTTAGACATAATGGGAGTTGGTTGTGTTATGGCCCTTATCCAGAATCAGAGGCTTTCCATTAAACCCATGTCGGCAACATGTTCATGAAAAACTTTATGTGGTAAGCCTTTTGTTAGGGGATCCGCTAACATAACTGTTGTACTAATGTGCACTACATTGACAGTTTGATCCTGGACTCTATCTCTCACAACAAAATACTTAAGGTTAATGTGTTTGGCAGCAGCACTTGACTTGTCGTTATTCGAGATCTCCACCGCAGCTTTATTATCGCAGTGTAATGTAATTGGTTTCGAAATGCTGTCAACCACTTTAAGACCGGGGATAAAATTCTTTAACCATACAGCTTGACCAACAGCTTCATAACATGCAATGAATTCCGCATGCATAGTTGATCCTGTTGCTATGGACTGCTTACAGCTTTTCCATGAAATTGCTCCTCCCGCTAGTGTGAAGACATATCCTGATATAGATCTCCTACCATCAACACAGCCAGCGTGATCGGAGTCTGAATAACCAATGACTTCAAGGTTATCAGATCTCTTATATGTGAGTAAATAATGCTTAGCCCCTTGTAAGTAACATAAAAGTTTCTTAACAGCCCTCCAGTGGTCTATTCCTGGATTTGACTGAAATCTGCCAAGCATCCCGGTTATAAAGGCTAAGTCGGGCGTGTGCACACTTATGCATACATTAGGCTTCCGACAAACCCGAAGTATAAGGAATAAACTTCATCGATCGATTGTACCTTATTTTTGGGACACCGATAGTCACCAAACTTATCGCCCTTCACAACAAACAGCCGTAGATGCACAGTTACTCGTGTTATATCTCTCAAGCATTTTCTTAATGTACGGAGTTTGAGACAAACCCAACACACCTTTGGACCTATCTCGGGATATCTCAATGCCCAGAACATAAGAGGCTTCACCGAGATCTTTCATATCAAAGTTAGATGAGAGGAACCCCTTAGTTTCTTGCAGCATGTTCTTATCACTTGCTTGCTAATAGGATATCATCCACATAAAGAACGAGGATAGTAAAATTGCTCGCCTTGATCTTAATATATATGCAATTATCCCTTCTATTTTCGCAAAAACCAAATGTTCGAATCACCTTATCAAACTTAAGGTACCACTTGTCTAGATGCTTGTTTAAGTCCATAAATGGACTTCTTTAGCTTGCAACACATATGTTCCTTGCCTTTCATAGCGAAACCTTCCGGTTGAGCCATGTATACATTCTCATGCAAGTCACCATTAAGGAATGCAGTCTTAACATCCATCTGATGTAGCTCTAAATCAAAATGAGCAACAAGCGCCATGACAATTCTAAGTGAATCCTTTGATGAGACAGGAGAGAAAGTTTCATTATAATCAACTTCTTCTACTTGCGCATAGCCTTTTGCTACAAGCCTTGCCTTGAACCTTTCCACCTTCCCTTTGGAATCATATTTAGTTTTGTAGACCCATTTACTGCCTACTGGCTTGACCCCATCAGGAATTTCTACTAAGTCCCAACTTTATTAGAGCTCATAGATCTTAGTTCATCCTCCATGGCTTACAACCATTTGGGTGAATTTTGGCTCATCATGGCTTCTTTATATGTTTGGGGATCATCTACCAATCCTATGTCGTTAACATCTTCATACATGTATATAACATAGTCATTCGGAATGGCACGTTTTGTTTGCCGTGACCTTCTAAGAGGTTCTTCATTTATCACAGGGGCTTGCTCAGCTTGTACAGCTCTTCATCATTAGCCGCCCGATCATTAGGTGCTGAGTTATCTATCCCAACATTTTCAAGTGGGTGTTCACTCTCAAAATCTTCCTCGCGGGTGCGGCACTAGAGTCCTCGAATTTGAATGTGGAGCTAAGTTTTCAGCCGGAGGTATAACAGTTTCAGGCATAGAAACAAAATTCTCTTGGAATGTCGGTAATGGTGCATTATCCAGTATTTCCTCAAGATCAATGTTCCTAGGCTCAAAATTCCCACTTAAGCCATCATGCTCTAAGAATATTGCATGTCTAGTTTCTGCAAATTTTGTGGTACGATCCGGACAATAAAAGCGATACCCCTTAGACTTATCGGGATACCCTATGAAATGGCAACTTACTATCTTAGAATCTAGTTTCCCAATATGTGGATTAAATAACTTAGCCTCGGTTGGACAACCCCATACACACAAGTAATTCACATTTGGTTTCCTACCCGTCCACAACTCATAAGGTGTTTTAGGGACTAACTTAGTAGGAACCCGATTAAGTATATGCACGGCTATCTTTAATACCTCCACCCACAAATTCACTGGTAGTGTTGAATTACTTAGCATACTTCGAACCATATCCATTAGGGTGCGATTACGCCTCTCAGCTACTCCATTTTATTGAGGTTCACCAGGAGTTGAATAATGGGCAACTATGCCATTTTCTTGAAGGAATTGAGCAAATGGACCGAGGATTTGTCCATATGGAGCAGCTCTCCCATAATACTCCCCTCCATGATCTGATCTGACCACTTTAATTTTCAAGTTATGCTGATTTTCAACTTCAGCCTTGAATATTTTAAATTTATCAAGTGCTTCAGATCGTTCACAAAATCCAAGTGCTGACCATATGGAAAGATGTATCCATAACTCGGAATAATCATCGTAAAGGTAATAAAATAACTAAATCCATCAACGATGTAATAGAGAAGGGACCGCATATATCGGTATGAATTAATTCTAATAGTCCCGAACTCCGTATTGCTCCTTTCTTAATTTGTTTCACAAATTTTCCCTTAATACAATCAATACAGTGCTCTGAGTCAGAAAAGTCCAATGGATGAAGTATCTCTTCTCTAATGAGACGCTCCATTCTCCCCTTCGAAATATGGCCTAAACGACAGTGCCATACTTCTCATTGGTCATACTTCTCTTTCGCTTATTAGTAACATCGCGCACATTCATCACAGAAGAATCATTAGGAGATAATAAATAAAGCTTGTCATGCCGGGGGGCAAGACCAATAATCTCATTATTACATTTAAGTAAGCACTTGTTCTTCCCAAAATCACAATGAATACCATCATCGTCTAAGACAGAAACAGAAATAAGGTTCCTTCTCATAACAGAACGAGTAGCACATTATTCAACTCAAGAACAAAACCACTACTCAAAAGTAAAGGGAAAGTGCCGACGGCCTCGCATCGATCTCATGTCCGTCGCCCACTCTTAGCTTGCGCTCCCCTTGCCGGATCCGCTTTGTAAGGATTCCCTGCGATGAATTAGTAATGTGCACAAGGCACCGTAATCAATACACCATGTATTAGGGGAAACATTAGCATAAAGGGATTCATCAACAAAAGTAATTACATCATGAGTACCTTTCTTAGTAAGCCAGGCCTTGAACCCATCACAGTCCATTTGGATGTGTCCATAGTCCTTGCAGAAGCGGCACTTAGGCCCCTTGCTGGTACTCGCCTGAAAGCTCCAGTTTGGTTTTGGTAATTAATGACACTCAAATGTTGCTAATGCTTTGCTCTAAGTGTGGTTAGACACATAGCAACGTGACGGTGGATGATGGAGCATGGTGATCACGGTGATGAACATGGTGGACATGTGAGGTGATCAAGCTCCGACGGTGGCCCATGGAGATCAAGGCGAAGGTACTTGATAGGGCTTTCCGGTTTAGTGGTCAAGACACTTAGCGAGTGTGACCACATTTAGGATCGACAACCGACTATCAAGAGGGGTTTTCTCGGTTCATTCGCGGTCCTAAGTGCCTCTAGTTGCGACTTTGCATGATGCATGAGAGACTAACTAGAGGGCTAACTCTTGCCGACGTGGTCGTGCTTGTTCTACTAACTCCGGTGCTTGAGACGTGGTCTACACTTGGTGGAGTTGGTACTCAAGGCAAGAGGTTGGACTTGGAGCGAAGACGGCGCAAGATTCTATGAAGAAATCTGCATCAGAGGGCGTCGGACGCCGGCCAGACGCGGGTCAGACGCGTCCGGCGCGTGTTGAGCTGGCTGGGCTGCTGGCTCTGGCGCTGGTGAGCGCCGGACGCGCGGCCAGGCGGGCCGGACGCGTCCGGCGCGTCTTGGCCGGGCTGGCTCGGCGTCCCGGCCGGCGCGTGGAGCGCCGGACGCGGCCATGGCGCGTCCGACAGGTCGCCAGACGCCGACCAAAAACTTCTGGGTTTCTGGCTCGCACGCGTTGGGACGCCGGACGCGTCCGGCGGAACGCGTCGGACGCAAGCGGCGGACGCGCCAGGTCAGCTCGGTTTGAAGGCAATGGTCGGATTCCACGTCGCGCTGAAGAGCGCCGGACGCGTTCGGCGGGCAGCGGCGGATGCGTCCTGCGCGTGTTATTTGACGCCCCTGAGGACCAACGGCTCTATTTCGACTTGGGGTCTATATATAAGAGGTTGGCCGGCCATGGGAGCTCTCTCTTGCCCATTCTAACACTCTTGAGCATACTTTGAGCTAGAGACACTCCTCCCCACTCATCTCTTGGATAGGTTGATCATTCTTGAGAGAGATTTGAGTGAGAACAAGTGATTTGCATTGAGAGTTGCATCTAGAGGCACTTGTTCATCGAGTGAGCTATGGATTCTTGTTACTCTTCGGTGATTCCCGTCACCGTAGACGGTTTGGAGCAGCGGGTGGTGGTTGAGCTCGAGTTGGTGATTGTTCGAGGCCACACCGTGTTCTTGTGAGGGGTTCTTGATCCTTCCCCGCGGGAGTTCGCAAAAGGATACTCTAGTGGATTGCTCGTGGCTTGTGGATCCTTGTCTTGTGTGGAGATTGTGGCTCCCCATTGGGGTCTTTGGCACCGAGCCAATTGAGCGGGCAACTCACCAAGCAAGTGCATCGCCACAACGAGGAGTAGCTTGCCGGAAGCAAGTGAACCTCGGTAAAAAATCATTGTGTTGATTTGTGATTGCCGAGGCTTCGACCTCCTTGTGCTTGTGCTTGAGCTCCCTAGGTGATTGGCAACTACACCGGTGATTGGCCATCTTCTACTCTTCGCGGCGGTATAAACTTCCATCACCTCCTTACTTTCCGCATAGTAGAATTGCTTGTTGTGGTTGGTCGGGAACCACTCTTTGAGTAGTTTAAATCCCGTGGGTAGAACTACTTGTTGTGGTCGGTCGGGAACCACTCATTGTGTAGAGTAAATCCCGTGGGTAGAATTGCTTGGTTGGTTTCGGTGAACCGACATTGTGTAGCTTGATCACCGTTGTTGTGTGTGCAATTGAATTGAGTAGCCTTGCTTGGTAGGACGGCTTGCATAGAGTAGTCGAAGCATTTGCTTTGCACATTTGCCGCCTTGCTATCTAATTGGGTTGTCTAGTATTCTTGCTAGAAATTTTATTAGGTTATTCACCCCCCCCCCTCTAGCCATTGTGACCTTTCACGTGGTATCAGAGCCAGGCACCATTTGTTTGAGTTGGATTAACATCCCACGGTGAAACAATGGCATTGGTTATGCATATCAACAACACCAAGAAGGCACCATCATTTCGAGGTGATGACTATGCCAAGTGGAAGCTTAAGATGAAGAGTCATCTCAAGTCAATCAACCTTGAGGTGTGGAAAGTTGTGGAAACCAAGTTTGAGCTTGTTGAGGGTGCGGTGCCAACACCGGCCGAAGAGAAGAAGCAACAAGCCAATGATGTTGATGTGAGTGCTTTCCATGAGGCACTTGATGATAAAGCTTTTGAGCTCATCAAGAACCTTGAGGTGGCTCATGACATTTGGAAGAAGCTAGAAGAAGCTTATGAGGGCACCGAAAGTGTCAAGACCGCAAGAGCCTACATGTTGCAAGAGAAGTTTGCAAGCTTCTCAATGAAGGAGGATGAGAGTGTGCCGGAGATGTTCCATAGGCTACAAGTCATTGTCAATGAGCTCAAGGGAGAAGGGACTTGGGGAAGAAATCAAGGACTCTCAATTCTCCACCAAGTTCATGAGGTGTCTTCCCAAGAGATTTGACATGTTGAAGACCGTCATGGTGAAGACAACCATGAAGGAGAAGCCAACTCCCAACCAAGTCCTTCAAGAGATCATGGCCGATGATGAGTTTAGAGAAGATCATGAGAAGGAAGAGTTGGTGAAGAAGAAGAAGAAAGAAAATGAGAAGAAGGATGATGACAAGAAGAGTGTGGCATTCAAGGCCGCATCATCCAAGAGCAAGGGCAAGAAGAAGAAAGAAGAGTCTTCAAGTGAAGATGAACCATGCTCAAACTCAAGTGGACAAGAAGATGAAGTGAGTGAACAAATGGCACTCCTTGTGAAGAGAATGGGGAAGCTCATGAAGAAAGGGTACCTGTCCAAGAACAAGAGAAGCTCATCCAAGTCTAGTGACCATCCCATGAAGTGCTTCCGGTGCAATGGCAAGGATCATCTCATTGCCAAGTGTCCCTATGCAAGTGATGATGAAGATGCCATGAGAAAGGAGAGGAAGAAGCAAGAGAAGAAGAAGGAGGAGAAAGACTCCTCTCACAAGAAGAAGGGTGAATCTCATGTGGCAACTTAGGAGAGTGATTCATCTTCCTCAAGTGATGATGATGATGATACCAAGAAGAAGAAGAAGAAGGGACACGCAAGCATTGCCATTCAAGAGAAGCTTTCTCTATTTGGTGCTCCATCATCTTGCTTCATGGCCAAGGCCACTAAGGTAAAACCTCCACCCGATAGTGATGATGAGAGTGATGATGATGATGAGACCACAAAAGAAGAACTCTTTGTCATGCTTCAGGATTGCAAGGGTGCTTTCAATGACTCTAGGAAGGAATGTAGGGGCTTGCGCAAGGATAAACAAAACCTTGAGCAAGAACTTAAGGAGTTGAGGGCTTCTTATGAGATTCTAAAGGTAGACCATGAGAAGCTAGAGATTGCTCACTCCAAGATTGAAAAAGCTCATTCCTCTCTAATTGAGAAGCAAGAGAAAGTGCAACCACAAGTGGTGAACATAGAAAAGAAAAATGTGTCCACATCATGTGATTCACTTGATGATTCAATTGTTGTTGCATCACTTGGCCCTTCATGCTCTTATGCCTTTACTTCATCTAGTAGTGTTGGTCATGCATGTGATTCTACACTAGTAGTTGAGAATGAGTCTCTTAGGAAGGAAGTCAAGGAGCTCAATCACACCTTGGCTAAGGCTTATGGTGGTGAGGACCGCTTGCTTATATGCTTGGGTAGCCAAAGAGCTTCTCTCTACAAAGAGGGATTGTGCTATACCCTCAAGAAAGGAAAGTCCGCTTTTGCTCCTCACAAGACTTGTTTTGTGAAGAACAATGGTAGCTATTGCAAGAGTTGCAAGCAAGTTGGTCACTTAGAGCATGCATGCAAGAACAAGAACACTAGTGCTTCCTCTTACAAGTTGAATGCTTCTTACATGCTTGTTAAGAGTGAGTGTGGTGTGAGTGCTAGATTCATTGGTACAGCATGGATGAGCTCAAAGAAGAAAGCTATTTGGGTACCAAAGACTCTAGTGACTAACCTTCAAGGACCCAAGCAAAAGTGGGTACCTAAAGCTTGATGTCTTCTTGTAGGTCAATTACAAAGCCAAAGGGAGGCATTGGGTGCTTGATAGTGGTGCATCAAATCATATGACCGGTGAAGATAGTATGTTCAAGTCACTTGACAAGAATGACAATGGTGGATTCAACTCCATCACATTTGGTGACAATAGCAAGGGTGATGTCATGGGGCTTGGAAAGGTTGCAATTTCCAATGACAAGGATCTCTCCAATGTGTTGCTAGTTGATACTTTGAACTTCAATCTTTTGTCGGTGGCACAATTGTGTGATCTTGGCTACAAGTGCATATTTGATGACAAGCATGTTGAGGTAGTGAGCAAGGATCAAGCAAATATCATTTTCAAGGGGTTTAGGCATGGAAGCTTGTACTTGGTTGATTTCAATGCTAGTGAAGCTCAACTTTCATCATGTTTGATTGGCAAGTCTAGCAAGGGATGGCTATGGCATAGGCGCCTAGGTCATGTTGGCATGAAGCAATTGAACAAGTTAGTGAAGCATGATCTAGTGAGAGGCTTGAATGATGTCACATTTGAGAAGGATAGACCTTGTAGTGCATGTCAAGCCGGCTTTGAGTTTCCATCTTGGGATGTGAGTTTCCATGTTGGGCCCAAGATGGGCTTTGAGGCATTTGAGTTGTTGCATATGGACTTGTTTGGCCCAACTCACTACATATCAATTGGGGGCAACAAGTATGGATTTGTGATTGTGGATGACTACACAAGATACACTTGGGTGTTCTTCCTCTATGACAAGAGTGAAGTCTATGATCTATTCAAGTCTTTTGTCAAGAGGGTGCAAAATGAGTTTGACACTACCATCAAGAAGATAAGAAGTGACAATGGGAGTGAATTCAAGAACACAAGAGTTGAAGAGTTGCGTGATGAGCTTGGAATTGTGCATCAATTCTCACCAACCTACACTCCCCAATCCAATGGTGTGGTTGAGAGGAAGAATAGGACCTTGATTGAGATGGCAAGAACCATGCTACTTGAGTACAATGTGAGTGAGAAGTTTTGGAGTGATGTCATCAACACGGCTTGCTACTATAGCAACCACCTCTATTGCCATGGGAAGTTAGAGAAGACTCCATATGAGATTTTGAATGGAAGGAAGCCCAACATTGCTTACTTCCGGGTCTTTGGTTGCAAGTGCTACATTCTCAAGAAGGGACAAAGACTTGGCAAGTTTGACAAGAGGTGTGATGAGGGATTTCTTCTTGGCTACTCTACTTCTAGCAAGGCTTATAGGGTGTGGAACTTGGCTAGTGGGCTAGTTGAAGAGGTTCATGATGTCGAATTTGATGAAACCCAAGGCTCTCAAGTTGGAGATCAAAATCAAGAAGATGTGGGTGGAGATCAATTGAACAATGCAATGAGACACATGGACATTGGTGAAATTAGGCCGAGGCAAGTGGATGATGGTGATGAGGTGCAAGTGCCAACTCAAGTTGTGATTGATGATTCTAATGAGGCAAGCACAAGTGGTACTCAACATGAAGATCATGATCAAGGTCAAGCAAGCAATGCAAATGAGCTAGTACTTCAACCTTCAAACATTGCAAGAGATCATCCTCTAGATCATATCATTGGTGACATTCAAAGAGGTGTACAAACAAGATCAAGATTGGCTAGCATATGTGAGCACTACTCCTTTGTTTCATTCATTGAGCCAACCAAGATTGATGAGGCATTGAAGGATCCGGATTGGATAAATGCCATGCATGAAGAATTGAATAACTTCACTAGGAATGAAATTTGGGAGCTTATTGAGAGGCCAAAGAAGCACAATGTGATTGGAACTAAGTGGGTCTTCAAGAACAAACAAGATCAAGATGGCTTGGTAGTGAGGAACAAAGCAAGACTAGTGGCACAAGGTTACACACAAGTTGAGGGTCTTGACTTTGGAGAAACATATGCACCGGTGGCAAGATTGGAGGCAATTAGAATCCTATTAGCCTATGCTTGTGCTCATAACATCAAGCTCTATCAAATGGATGTGAAGAGTGCATTTCTCAATGGCTTCATCAATGAGGAAGTGTATGTTGCACAACCTCCTAGTTTTGAAGATATCAAGAAGCCCAACCATGTCTACAAGCTCAAGAAGGCTTTGTATGGATTGAAGCAAGCTCCAAGGGCATGGTATGAAAGATTGAGGGACTTTCTCATCTCTAAAGGCTTCAAGATGGGCAAAGTTGACACCACTCTCTTCACCAAGAAGATAGAAGATGACTTGTTTGTGTTGCAAATCTATGTGGATGACATTATCTTTGGGTCAACCAACCAAGTCTTTTGTGAGGAGTTTGCAAACATGATGGCTAGTGAGTTTGAGATGTCCATGCTTGGAGAGTTGAGCTACTTCCATGGTCTTCAAATCAAGCAAATGAAGAATGGTACCTTTGTGAGTCAAGGCAAGTACATCAAGGACATGATCAAGAAGTTTGGGTTGCAAGATGCTAAGGCCATTAGCACACCTATGGGAACCAATGGTGGCTTGGACATTGATGATAGTGGCAAGATGATTGAGCAAAAGCTATATAGATCAATGATTGGAAGCTTGCTATATGTGACCGCTTCAAGGCCGGATGTCATGTTTAGTGTGTGCATGTGTGCAAGATTTCAAGCTTCTCCAAGAGAGAGTCACTTGACGGCAACCAAGAGGGTGTTGAGATACTTGAAGGGTACTCAAGATGTTGGTCTATGGTATCCCAAGGGATCAAGCTTTGAGTTGATTGGATACTCCGACTCCGACTATGCCGGTTGCAAGATTGATAGGAAGAGCACAAGTGGAACATGCCAAGTGCTAGGAAGATCTCTTGTGTCATGGTCTTCAAAGAAGCAAAATAGTGTGGCACTTTCCACCGCCGAAGCCGAATATATTAGTGCGGGGAATTGTTGTGCACAATTGCTATGGATGAAAGCCACCTTGAAGGACTATGGGATCAAGTTCAAGCATGTTCCTTTGTTTTGTGACAATGAAAGTGCAATCAAGATGACAAACAATCCGGTTCAACATTCTAGAACCAAGCACATTGATGTGAGGCACCACTTCATTAGAGATCATCAACAAAAGGGAGATGTGAGCATTGAAAGCATTGGCACCGAAGATCAACTAGCTGACATATTCACCAAGCCTCTTGATGAGAAAAGGTTTTGCAAGTTGAGGAATGAGTTGAACATACTTAGCTTCTCCAACATGGATTGATGCACCCCATATATGACATGCCTCTCCTCCAACATAGCAAGGTAAAGTTGGTTGTTGCATTTCATGCATCCTTTGCTAGTTGTGTAGACATGTATACATGTGCATCTTGCTAGGCTCATTCATTGCAAATCAAATGAATTTGAAGGATATATGGCATCACTATTGTTTCTATGCTTGATTTGATCTAGTGATGGCATATGACTTGTTTGTGAGCTTGTGAACCTAGTGTTGAATCTTTAGCACTTGCTCATGATGTGTATCTCAACATGGTCAAGATAACCCTTATTCTTATGAGGTGTGAAGAAGCTTGCCCTTGGTTCAAACCGAGATACATTTTCTAGGCATGTGATTTAGATTTGGCCATAGTTGATTGACTTGTTTCTCTCATCTTATGCACCCTTGTTGGTGATTGTTGACAAAGGGGAAGAAATAAGTCACAAAGAGCAATGGAAGGGGATCAATTTTTATGATATGACCCAACCATGAGCACACAAATAGGAGGAGCAAGCTCATAGACTATTTGTTGCATATTGTGTGTACATACATGATGATATGGAGCATTGCAAGCTAAATTCAATATTCGTGCTTGTTTGGTGTAATGCTAGTATAGAACTTGATTGATGCAATGAAGTACTAGCATGCATAGGTGATTTCTAGACATAGAGTTTCTCTTGTTCAAAGTACCTTGCTACTAATGTGATCTCATGAGGTATTTTAAGTTTTGATGGATGTCTAGATTCCTATGGTGCTAAGGAAGGTTTATTATCGCACTCCGATTGGTATCACGCTTCAAAGGTCAATTCTATAAACCTTAGTACCATTTTGGTTGTGGTAACTCTCACAAAAGTTTCATCTATGCATGTGTGCTTGAAAATCGACCAAACATTTGATGCACACATGTAGGGGGAGCTACCACTACCAAAACCGGAATTGAAATGCTTGACCAATCCAAGATTCATGATCAAAATGTCTTGGGCAAGCAATTCAATTTCATATTGAATTCAATTTCCATATCTTTGTGAGTTTGTCGAGGGGTTGTCATCAATTACCAAAAAGGGGGAGATTGAAAGCTCCAGTTTGGTTTTGGTAATTAATGACACTCAAACGTTGCTAATGCTTTGCTCTAAGTGTGGTTAGACACATAGCAACGTGACGGTGGATGATGGAGCATGGTGATCACGGTGACGAACATGGTGGACATGTGAGGTGATCAAGCTCCGACGGTGGCTGTTGACATTTCTAACGCCACTCAGTGTTAGGTTGTCATCCCCAACATGGCGCCAAAAATGCTGGTACTAAATAATGCAACTCGCTACTAGAAATAAATATGGGATCCGCAAGCGCACGTAGATAATACCGATGTAGCATTTTAACCGGGAGTATCCAGTATCGTTATTTATATTTTTACCACTGGGAAGGGAATGCACTTGGATAATGAGTGATGAGCAATGCACATGCTGTAATGGAGAGCTTAACCTTGTCCGTATCGATCATCTCATACAGGGTAAGTGTCACATAAAATATAGGAATGACTGATAATTGACATAAGATAAATGAGAGCAATTAGCCACATAAAATAATAGTAATAAGCCATCTCAACTTAGCACTCTAAGCTTATAACACTAGCATGGACTAGGACGATCTAGGGTATAATCCTATGTTATTCTAACTATAAGGTCAAAGCATACAATGATTAGTGCAAGAACATCTAGCAATCATGGCGGGAAAAGGTTACATCTATGCATAGTGATATTACCGAGAGAAGACAAGAGACATAGCAATGACTTCAATGTAATAGGTTGTTCTACTAAGACCTACCAACGGGGATGGAATACAAAGGACTCAACGGAACTGTCACTTCCGCGATCTACCACACGACCCGGCCAATAGGGTGTAATCGCAGATAAATACAATCTAGGCACCACGCCTACACAATATTTACCACTCACCCATCGATCTAATGAGCAAGCGCTATACGATCCTATGCATAAACATAATTCTAGTCCAACTATGCTAAACATATAATCAAAGTAAACTAAGAACAATATAATTGAGAACATAATCAAATAGAGCAAAGTCAAGTCTGATATAATAGAATAGAATAAAGTACTACTCATAGTATCACGAACAATGATGAATATTACAAGAATGTAGAGGGGAATTACCAAGAACTCCGACAGATCCGGACTCCAAGCTAGGCTTGATTCCCTCTAGATCTATTCCTATGTAGCTATGCTACTAAACTATGGAGCTCTAATTGAGATGGTGGCTCTGGCTTCTCCGAATTCGATGAGAGAATGAACTCTTGAATGAATTAGAATGAATTAGGGTTTCACCCAGGGGGCCAAGGGCTCAATATATAGCCCCCTAGGATTAACCACAGCCCTCGGATCAAACCGACCTAAATGGACGATAATTATTCATCCTCAAAGGCGGTGGAGGCGGGATCCACGAGACTCCACTCGATTGGTGGAGGTGGGGAGTCGGCCGACTCCCCCCGGGTCGGCCGACCGCCACCCCCGCTGTGGGGCCCGGCTTCCGGGTTTGCCTTCTGGAGTCTTCTAGATTATACAATTTTACCCGTTCGGTCTTTATCTCTATGTAATCATGACATGTGGGCCTCCTTTGGTTCTCTTTTCGATAACCCCCGCAAATAGACAATCACCAAAACTCGTGGAATTACGTCGTGTAACCCCTATATCTAACAGGTGAACTCATATTAGTCCTTTCTCTTGCTGCGTTGACGGTATAAAATTGATACTTAACGACCGTCAACAAACTCCCCCAAGCTTACCTTTTGCTCGTCCCCGAGCAAAGATAGACTCAGATGGATCGGAGTTGCTACAATGCTTTCACTCCTCACAAGTACACATGCGTTCAAACAAGAACTCTCCTCCGGATTAGAGTGAACTATTCGACTCAAAACTTACTCATATTACCTTTCACCATGGGGCTTGTAACCGTCACTTGGGTCTTGAGTAGTTGAAAGATAGAACGGTCAAGTCAAGCGCCATGTTTCTCGCTCTTTGATCAACTATTATCCCGGAGTTTTTGCAAGGTTTTGAAATAAAACTCGAGTTCCTTGTATGAACCTTTCAAGTCTCTCATTTGTGGTATTTCGGATCCTTTCTAAGGCATGAGTAGTGTATGCCTTCTCTCTTCTCTCAAGAATATGTGGTATTTATGGAACTAAGGCATAGTGGAAAGTGCCTTCTCTCTCTCACCCTACTTTCTAATAGGCTTATGTGGAGCTCATAGGTGGGGAGACACTCAATCTCACTTGCATATATTGCACAGCTTAAGACATGGATCCAATAGGAACTAAAATAATAATAAAGTCATATGTGCATGTGAATGAGGAAGTGAAATGGATGATAAGATGATAATAGGATGATGATAGTATGATGGTGATAAGAAAATGATTATGAGGGGTACTCAACTGGTGAACATCTACTTCTACACTTGCTCCTTTGGGGATAACATGACTCCCTTTATTCGGAAACCTTGAAACTTCTTGAATGGAAGGACTTGGCTACTCCTTTCTTTTTCTTTCTTTCTTCTTTTTCTTCTTTTTTCTCTCTTCTTTTTTTTTTTTTTCTTTCTTTTTTTTTTTTTTTTTAGAGCAACCAATCCTCCGGAAATAAAACTTTAGCACGAGGAGTGTATAACTTGAAATGATAATAACTGGAGCTTTTATGTAGGCAAATAGAACGGCGATGATTATGTCTAGACGTTCACTCCCGAATAGGAGTAGAACCTTTCGGATGAAGTGAAATGAATGGCGTATGTATATGTGGATGGATGAATGGATGGATGCGTACTCCGGTGTAGGAGCAAAGATAAGTGCGTATCTCCAGGGTAGAGACAAGACAATAAGTGGAGAATGCGTACTCCCGGGGTAGGAGTAGCATAAGTGCGTATCTCCGGGTAGAGATAGCACGATATGTGGTGGATATGGATCTATATGTGGGTGGTACTTCGAGGAAAGTATAGCAATGTAATGAATGTAGTATTTATAAAATGGGTGCGTGCTTCGAGGACGTAAGTAGCATAGATCAATGGATGGAGAGCACATAGTATTGACTTTATCTCGCATGACTAATTCCTTATGGGTCCACAAAAGATAACCACACTCAATGCCTAATAAGTCTACACTCAAATCTACAATATGATCTATTTAAACAGATGGGTTTTCCTAATCTAGTAAGCATGAATATATGGTCAGGTAGGAATTTGAACTCTCATCATAAAGGAACTCATCATGCAGAATTTAATATTTTCAAAGATAAATTCTCCGAACTCTAGTATCTCTAGGAACAAGATGGATAGCAGCTCAAAACCTTCCCATATCATACCCGTCAACCACCTAGACTTAGATCAAGTGTTCGCTACCCACAAGTTTCGTGTTCGAGCAAATCTCAAATCTAAACAAAATTGTGTCCAAGACTCGGGAGAGTGCAAGGTTGAAAACTAGGTACTTGAAAGGAATTACGGCAGAGCAACTATTCATCATCTCCATGTAGAGTTTATTCTAGGGATCACTTTTAAAGACAGTTGCAAGAGCTCTCCAAAAGTAGAAAAGATAAATAAGGAAATCTTTCTGGGTTTCTATGGTTATGCAACTTTTTTTAGTTGTTTTAACAAAGCATACTTTAATAAAGCATAATTAGATAAGTTGGAAACACTTAGCTTGATACACGGGGATGCTCTCCCCCAAGCCGGATGTTGACATAGTCTCGCGATGTTGCCGACGAGCACCGAAGACGTTCTAGTCCTCCAGAGTGTTGTAGATAGTTGCCGTTGGAGACAAAGATTCAATTTTCATGGGCGGCACTCCGACGGGGGACTGGATGTCCTTCGCTTGTTAGCTCTTCTTGATCCTTGATGTTCTATGAAGCTCAAAATAGACAACAAAGCTTGTGGAACTAATTAAACGTTAGTGATAAAACCTCTAGGCCTTGGTTGTCTAGAACTTTCTTAACTTAGACTTGTTCTAACGGGATCACAAGAAATATTTTTATCTTTTTATTATTTAAGGAATGCGATGGGGGGAATAAATATGCCGAGAAATTATTTTTGTGCCACCACGTGAATGATTATTCACATGGGGCTTGACGTTTTCTAGATGCAAATGCACAACATCTTTATTTTCTTTTCTAATGCGAGAGATGGTAAAGATGCAACTAAGATGTAAATAGGAAAACAGATATGCTAAGGTAAAATTATGATCTTTGAAAAGTGAATTGCCGATAAATACCAAGTTACCTCTTGGCGCGGCGTTCGGTGGTTTTAAGTCCTCCGAACAGGGACTTGTCATGTTCGCTCATTTTTCAAGGGCGCATTGGTCCGGCGCCTCGGATGATGTCGCCTCGTGTGTAGGAATTGATTCTGATTTTTCTTTTACTTTCCACACCTTCTTTGTTGGAGAGGGTGATCTTGAGGAGGAAGTTTCTTGGGGTACTTGTTTCTCTTCGATGACAAGACACCTTCTCGGTTCTTCTACAATGTTCTTCTCTTTCCGGGTATCGATCTTCATATCGAATACTTCTCCCTCATAGTTGGCCCATCCATCTCGTAGTGATGTTCTTCTTGTTACTCGCGACGGTACGCCTTTCTCCTTGCTCTGTTCTTCTTGGGCTCCTCGGTGATTATATAATTATTATTGAAGTAGCGGCGTACCTTCTCGGTGGGAAAGTGGAAATGAATCTCTCCCCCGTCCCAATATAGATGATAGCTCGTGGTGTTCGGGAATGGTCTTCCTAGGATGATTGGAGGATCGTAGTCATCTCCCATGTCAATGACTAGGAAGTCTCGTAGGGACATATGGTCATCTATCTGGATGAGGACATCCTTCACTTCTCCTTCGACGAAGCGGAATGTCCGATCCGCCATTTGCGGCCGTGCATAGGTGGGCTCCAAAGGCATAGTGCCATATAGATACTCATAGGTTACCTTGGCCATGATGTTGACGCCTTTGATCCGGTGTCACGATGCCTTTATTGAAAGAGCTTCGTTGATGGAGCATTGAATGGTTGGGACACCTGGGTCATCTTTCTTGATCAGACGTGGGGACCTGAGTAAGTGGTCATGCTCCTTGTGGACTGCAGTGACCATCCTCACTGTCTCCGTCTTCTTGGTCTTCTTATTCTTGTTCTTGCTCTTCTTAGCTGGATTCTTCTTCTTCTCACTGTTCTGTTGATGAGGGTGTCTTGGGAACTGCAAAGACTCGTTCTTGAAGAAGAAGGTTTCTCTCTTGCCCTTGATGTTGAAGATGATCTTGGCGGTGTTGGCATACATGATGGCTCCGGCGGTGTTCAAGAATGGTCGTCCCAAAATGACAGGGGACCTTTCATCACCGCCGTATCCACTACCACGAAGTCTCCGGGAACATACGAGTTGCCCACTCGTACACATATGTCTTCAAGTACTCCCAAAGGAACACGGAGTGACCGATCCGCAAGCCGTAAGTACATGGTTGTGTATGCTAGGGGTATCTCGAATAGCTTCTCGTATATCACTCTTGGCATGATGTTGATGCTTGCACCGAAGTCACGATTGCCTCATTAAAGTTAGTACTTCCAATGGAGATCGGAATGACCGGTCTCCCGGATCGCCCTTCTTGATTGGCGAGTTGAGTCTATCCATGACCCCTTCGATGGATCACTCCGGCTATCTTCTACATTGAATATATCAACAAGATTTGCGTCTCGAGCTCTTCGGGTTGTCCCGCGCTTTACCTTGGCCGATGGAGGGAGCAAGGTTAACAAGCCGTTGTACCCGCGACTCAAGTATCTTGTTGAAGCGGAGCCGACTCTTGATGGCATTGGAAAAGCCATCCATTACCGTTGCCGAGTGTCTCTAGGACCTTGTCATTTGATGTCGCTTCTTGGATAGATTGTCCATCATCTTGCCTTGACTTAGCACCAACTCTCTCAAAGGCGGCCGGTTGTAATTATTGTAGGAGGAGTTGTTACCTTGATAGTTGCCCGAATAATTGCACGAGTAGTTAGGCCTCGGCTGCCGATTCCAACCTTGATTCTCGCGAGGACGATAGTAATTATTGTTGTTGTTGTTGTTGAGGTAGTTCACGTCCTCCTTCGGCTACGGCGCTTAGCACCCGTATGCCCGCCTCTCCACACTCTTCACATGTCATGCGAGCATCATGTATATGCATGACTTCTTTCTTCTCTCGGGACTCTCTCATCGAGCCTCTTCATTAGCAAGTCCATTTTGCGTATGACATGTCTACCTCTTTCAAATTGGTGCATTCCTCCACCTCTCTTGCGGGTCTCGAGTTCTTTCTTCACTCCAACCTTGGTTGGATGCCATCTTCTCCACAAGAGCCGTGGCTTGAGGAATAGTGAGTGATAAGAATGCACCTCCAGGCGGCATCCATCGTCTCACGTGTGCTGTTGCCGAGCCCATGGTAGAATGTCCGCATGAGCAGCCAATTTTCCATGCCATGATGAGGACACTCGAGGATGTAATCTTGAAAGCGCTCCCAAGCTTCGGGACAGTCTCATCATGGTGTTGCTTTGAAAGCTTGATATCTTCCCGCGAAGAGCATTTGTCTTGCCCATGGGGAAGAACTTCGCCAAGAAATTGGTGGAACATAGTGCCCACGTAGGATTCTTCTCTTTATTGGCATAGAACCACTGCTTCGCTCTCCCCAAGAGTGAGAATGGGAAGAGGCGAAGTAGTATAGCATCTCTCGGGGACATCCTTGATGGTGAATGTGCTACAAATCTCCGAGAAAGTGTTGGAGATGAGCACTAGCATCTTCATGGGCCTTCCCACGAACCGGCTTGCTTGCACCATGTTGATTAGCGCAGGCTTGAGCTCAAAAGCTCCTTCGATGTCCGCAATGGGGTCCAAAGGCGAATGTTATCCGTAGTGGGAGCCGAGAACTCGCGGAGTAACTTGTTCGCCATGGCTTCAAACGCTGGTGTCAAGTCTCGAACGAAAGGTTGACTTTACGCGCGGACAAACTTCCAAGTTGAGTTGATGATGATGCTTTAGTGGTCTTCTTCAACTTGCTTCGGCCTTCCCGAATAAAGCTTCGGATCGTCAATATAATTATCGGGAAGAATTGTCTTGATTACCCTCGCGTAAGATACACAAGTAGACAAAACAAGGGTAATCCTGTAGAGATGGGTTAGTATGACAAAGACAGCTCAATCACATTATCTAGTGCGGTGATGCTCATTATCCATTGGCTTTCAACCTTCCCCGCAACGGCGCCAAAAATGCTTGTTGACATTTCTAACGCCACTCGGTGTTAGGTTGTCATCCCCAACATGGCGCCAAAATGCAGGTACTAAATAATGCAACTGCTACTAGAAATAAATATGGGATCCGCAAGCGCACGTATAATACCGATGTAGCATTTTAACCAGGAGTATCCAGGTATCGTTATTTATATTTTTACCACTTGGGAAGGGAATGCACTTTGGATAATGAGTGATGAGCAATGCACATGCTGTAATGGAGAGCTTAACCTTGTCTCGTATCGATCATCTCATACAGGGTAAGTGTCACATAAAATATAGGAATGACTGATAATTGACATAAGATAAATGAGAGCAATTAGCCACATAAAATAATAGTAATAAGCCATCTCAACTTAGCACTCTAAGCTTATAACACTAGCATGGACTAGGACGATCTAGGGTATAATCCTATGTTATTCTAACTATAAGGTCAAAGCATACAATGATTAGTGCAAGAACATCTAGCAATCATGGCGGGAAAAGGTTACATCTATGCATAGTGATATTACCGGAAGACAAGAGACATAGCAATGACTTCAATGTAATAGGTTGTTCTACTAAGACCTACCAACGGGGATGGAATACAAAGGACTCAACGGAACTTTGTCACTTCCGCGATCTACCACACGACCCGGCCAATAGGGTGTAATCGCAGATAAATACAATCTAGGCACCACGCCTACACAATATTTACCACTCACCCATCGATCTAATGAGCAAGCGCTATACGATCCTATGCATAAACATAATTCTAGTCCAACTATGCTAAACATATAATCAAAGTAAACTAAGAACAATATAATTGAGAACATAATCAAATAGAGCAAAGTCAAGTCGATATAATAGAATAGAATAAAGTACTACTCATAGTATCACGAACAATGATGAATATTACAAGAATGTAGAGGGAATTACCAAGAACTCCGACATCCGGACTCCAAGCTAGGCTTGATTCCCTCTAGATCTATTCCTATGTAGCTATGCTACTAAACTATGGAGCTCTAATTGAGATGGTGGCTCAAGCTTCTACGAATTCCGATGAGAGAATGAACTCTTGAATGAATTAGAATGAATTAGGGTTTCACCCGGGGGCGGGGAGCTCGAATATATAGCCCCTAGGATTAACCACAGCCCTCGGATCAAACCGACCTAAATGGACGATAATTATTCATCCTCAAAGGCGGTGGAGGCGGGATCCACGAGACTCCACGATTGGTGGAGGTGGGGAGTCGGCCGACTCCCCCGGTCGGCCGACCGGCCACCCCGCAGTGGGCCCCGGCTTCCGGGGTTTGCCTTACGGAGTCTTCTAGATTATACAATTTTACCCGTTCGGTCTTTATCTCTATGTAATCATGACATGTGGGCCTCCTTTGGTTCTCTTTCGATAACCCCCTCGCGAAAATAGACAATCACCAAAACTCGTGGAATTCCCGTCGTGTAACCCCTATATCTAACGGTGAACTCATATTAGTCCTTTCTCTTGCTGCGTTGACGGTATAAAATTGATACTTAACGACCGTCAACAGTGGCCCATGGAGATCAAGGCGAAGGTACTTGATAGGGCTTTCCGGTTTAGTGGTCAAGACACTTAGCGAGTGTGACCACATTTAGGATCGATAACCGACTATCAAGAGGGGTTTCCTCGGTTCATTCGCGGTCCTAAGTGCCTCTAGTTGCGACTTTGCATGATGCATGAGACTAACTAGAGGGCTAACTCTTGCCGACGTGGTCGTGCTTGTTCTACTAACTCCGGTGCTTGAGACGTGGTCTACACTTGGTGGAGTTGGTACTCAAGGCAAGAGGTTGGACTTGGAGCGAAGACGGCGCAAGATTCTACGAAGAAATCTGCATCGAGGAGTCGACGCCGGCCGACGCGGGTCGACGCGTCCGCGTGTTGAGCTAGGCCGGCTGCTGGCTCGTGCCGTGAGCGCGGGCGACGGGCGGGCGGACGCGTCCGGCGCATCTGGCGGCCAGCTCGGGCGTCCCCGGCCGGGCGGAGCGCCGGACGCGGCCGTGCGCATCCGGCCAGGTCACAGACGCCGACCGTAAACTTCGGGTTTCGGCTCGCGCGCGTGGGACGCCGGACGCGTCCGCGGAACGCGCGTCGGACGCAAGCGGCGGACGCGCCCGAGTCGGCTCGGTTTGAAGGCAATGGTCGGATTCCACGTCGCGCGAAGAGCGCGCCGGACGCGTCGGCGGGCGGCGGCGGACGCGTCTGCGCGTGTTATTTGACGCCCCTGAGGACCAACAGCTCTATTTCGACTTGGGGTCTATATATAAGAGGTTGGCCGGCCATGGGAGCTCTCTCTTGCCCATTCTAACACTCTTGAGCATACTTTAAGCTAGAGACACTCCTCCCCACTCATCTCTTGGATAGGTTGATCATTCTTGAGAGAGAGTGAGAACAAGTGATTTGCATTGAGAGTTGCATCTAGAGGCACTTGTTCATCGAGTGAGCTGCGGATTCTTGTTACTCTTCGGTGATTCCCGTCACCGTAGACGGTTTGGAGCAGCGGGTGGTGGTTGAGCTCGAGTTGGTGATTGTTCGAGGCCACACCGTGTTCTTGTGAGGGGTTCTTGATCCTTCCCCGGGAGTTCGCGAAAGGATACTCTAGTGGATTGCTCGTGGCTTGTGGATCCTTGTCTTGTGTGGAGATTGTGGCTCCCCATTGGGGTCTTTGGCACCGAGCCAATTGAGCGGGCAACTCACCAAGCAAGTGCATCGCCACAACGAGGAGTAGCTTGCCGGAAAGCAAGTGAACCTCGGTAAAAAATCATTGTGTTGATTTGTGATTGCCGAGGCTTCGACCTCCTTGTGCTTGTGCTTGAGCTCCCTAGGTGATTGGCAACTACACCGGTGATTGGCCATCTTCTACTCTTCGCGGCGGTATAAACTTCCATCACCTCCTTACTTTCCGCATAGTAGAATTGCTTGTTGTGGTCGGTCGGGAACCACTCTTTGAGTAGTTTAAATCCCGTGGGTAGAACTACTTGTTGTGGTCGGTCGGGAACCACTCATTGTGTAGAGTAAATCCCGTGGGTAGAATTGCTTGGTTGGTTTCGGTGAACCGACATTGTGTAGCTTGATCACCGTTGTTGTGTGTGCAATTGAATTGAGTAGCCTTGCTTGGTAGGACGGCTTGCATAGAGTAGTCGAAGCATTTGCTTTGCATATTTGCCGCCTTGCTATCTAATTGGGTTGTCTAGTATTCTTGCTAGAAATTTTATTAGGCTATTCACCCCCCCCCCCCCCTTCTAGCCATCGTGACCTTTCATCGCCTCGGTGTTGGTGTTGGACTTGTCCTCAGTGTTGGCAGTCCTCTTAAAATCAGGCTTCTTAGCCTTGAGGAAATTCAGCTTCTTTTTATCATTGGGATTTCCATGGTTCTTCCTTTTGCCCTGGCCAACAAGGTTTACCTTATCCTCGTTTTTAGCCTTATGCCTTTCTTCTTCCTGTACACACTTAGCAATGAGTTCACTCAGACTCCATGTTTCCTTGAGGAGGTTGTAATTAACCTTAAACACCTCAAGACCTCATATTTTGGAGGGAGTGAAGTTATAATAAAGTGTACTAAGAAGGGATCAGACATGGGCATCTCCATGTTCTTAAGCTTGGTGGTCATATCAACCATCGTCATGATATGTTGCCTAATGCCACCTGATCCTGAATATTTAGCTGAACACATTTTCATTATCAAGGTACTAGCCTCAGACTTAGAAGAGCTCTGGAACTGCTCCTCTATGTTTGCTAAGTACTTTTTAGCCTCATCTGAAGTAGGAATTGCTCCACTTATTGCAGGTGAAATATTATTCTTCATGACCTTTACGGCCAATCTGTTGGAGCGTTCCCACTTTTCAAGCTTTTCCTCATACTTAGCAGTCCTAGCAGCTAGGGTGGAATCATTATCATCCTGAGCTGTAGGAGCAACTGCCTTATCCTCACGTATTGCCAAGTCTAAGTCACCATTCACCCCAAGCCAGATCTCGAGGTCCTTCTTCCATGACTTAAAGTTAGTGCCATTGAGAGGGGGAAAATTGGTGAGCTGACGAGTGAGGGGCATAGCATTAGCTGAAATAAACCAACACATATATTAATATTAGTAACAATTAAATAATATCATATATGCAAATAATCCTACGTTGGTCTGATTAAGAACATAATGACAACTCCAATCCATATCACCGTTGGGCGAAATGAAAAGCAACTTATAATCATAATAAATTTGTGACATGCATATAAAATCAACGTTGGTTCCATTTAAATTAATTCTCAGATTAAAACTTCTCGTTGGTTCCATTTTAATTAGGGAGTTTAGACATAATTAGCAGGAAAATAATCATCATTATGGGCATAATAAATAATTATAAAACAGTGCTGCAGAAAAATTATTGCAATTCATAATGCACCGAAAATATTAAAGCCCAAAAGCGTAGTGAATTCGGCCCATGAAAATCAGTGGCCCAGCAGAAATATTCACTAATTTATTAAATAACAGGGCGGCCCATTGACTCATGACATTCGGCCCATAAGCATAATGGCCCATCAGAAAATTAATTAAATCAAAAATTATAAGGGCAGCCCAAGGCGGACCAAACTGGGCCGCATTCGGCCCAGTCGGCCGGCAGCAGCGCATGTACAATGCTCTTAGTGGGCCGGCCCGTTAGGGCCCTTATCCTTTTTTTTTGTTTACTGACTGAAAGGAAAAAGGAAAAACCTATTCTTTCCTTAACGCCGGCGCGATTTAACTTGATTCGCTGATCCCCTCCTCCTAATTGCTTGATCCGACAACCCTAGCCCCAATTTGCATTAGCTTAGCAGTAGATTAACATAACAAATTAAACCCTAAAACATGATCAGTTAGGATTACCCGAAAAACAATTAGCCCTAATCTTGATGATTTAGTACTACCCGTGCATAGTAGGCATAAAACAGAGTCATAAACTTCATTAACCGTGACTAATTAGAGCCTAAACATGCATACTAATGGGCAATCAACATTAACAGTGAGTGATTAGGGCAGAGTAGATCAAAAACGACCTCTAAACATCAAAACCGAGGCAGATCCTATAGTGATGGATCAAAGACTAGACTAACCAGGAGCTTTGATACTAATTGTTAGATCGAAGATCAATAAATTAATGATCTAGCCTAGTCACATAACCACATCACATTATAATGGATCATAGAACACGAGACCTTTCGACGAATCCGCCATCGGTGGGATGTCGAAGAGTCGAGGTTGTCGTCGAGGAGTGAGTCGTCGATCCTCTGGACATCAACGACACTGGCCGGGAACTAGTGTCGCAAACGGAGAGGTGAGGCGGCGGCCTTTGGGTCGATCCAGCGCCTCTAAGGATCGGGAAGTGGAATGTCGGAGTGGAGAGTTTCTCAGTTGTGCGTTGGCCAAAAGAGAAGCCGGACCACTTCTTTTAATGTGGCACTGTTCGACTCGGGGCCGCAACCATTGGTTGGCGGAGGCGCTACCAATCGTTGCGCATGGAGGAGCTGCATGCTTAGGATTCTTAGGAAATGCATGCTCCCCTTGACTCGGTATCTCAAGTGGTGCTGGACGTTGGTCCATTCCCAAAATAGCCGAGATCACTTATTCCAACAGTACTTAACCTGTCTTGTAGAATCAGCCAACAAAATATCTTCCTCTTATTTTGACAAGATGATTTCCACAACCAAATGAAGGCCTGTGGGATAGTTCTGTGTCCAGTGAGGTGCTTGTAGGCTTTGCTAGAGGAGAAGAGAGAGGATCCCCAAATGTAAGTCCATTGGTCATTATCATCCTGCAGATGCAAGTTGGCATTGTAATCCTCAAGTTGGCTGAGGTGGGGACGGATGCATGGCCGTCGGGTGTTCGGGCGGATGCTTTGCCGCCGTGGTGTGCTTTGCCACCAAGGATGCGTCTCCGGCAGGTTGGCTGTTGAGGTCACTGAGGTGGGGGGCGGATGCTTGGCCGTCGGGAGTTCGGGCGGATTCTTTGCCGCCGTGTCTTGCTGTTTCACAAGTTCCCTTTTATATGTATCATTTCCATTCAATAATGGATACATTCTCAATATCTCTAGTGTTGTGGTCACGGTTGCTTCTCCACTGTTTATCTGGCCTGAATGTATCTGGGCTGCATATCTCCCATATGCCATAGCCTCCCATTGCAGTAGTGCATATAGTAGTTTTCCTTATTTTATGAACTCAGAACAACATTGCAGCGCCCTTGACGTTAGCCCATGGTCCATGCATAGATCCAAATACACCCTTCTGTCCAGACCTTTCACAAGTTCCTTCAAGAAAAGACTTCGCGGGAATAGATTGACACTCGGCAATCAACCCTCAGTAAATCAACACTCGGTGAAAATACTCAGTGACGCTAAGTCTGAAGTTTCCTGTTTCTTGAGTGTCTAAACATTAATAAAGCACTCGGCGATGTTTGTGTCTCCTGTGAGTTTGAGTTTGCACTAAGCAAATAATTAATGAGCACTACTAGGGAAAGAAAATCCTTAAGGTTTTGTGCGTTATTTCAGTTTATTGTTTTAACTTATAAAGAGAGAACTACAAAATTACATTTTATCATCAAGCACTGCTAGTATAGGACAGCCGCTTCCTACGCGCGCACATCTTCTCTAGAGTGTATATAACATGCATGTCCCCCAAACCAACAAGGGATGAAATCAGAAATTTCTCAAGGAAACCCCAGATAGAATTGCAGATAAATTATAGAAAAAGAATTTGCAAACTTAAAGTAGGCACGGTGGCGACGGCCGGTGCTACAACAGAGAGAAGTCCAGAGGCAATTCCGCTGTGGGGCCACCTATATATGCTGCCACGCAAACATCGAGAGACCAATCGCGCCGGTGGACACACCAACAAGTTATTACAAGTCACAAGAAAAATATACTAGGTTATTATTATATATGAGTCCTTTTACAGTACTTGTAATCGCTTCTCATCGTCTCTCATCGCTTCCTCAAATTACTAATTTTATTACTAAAGGGTATATTAGTCTTTGCGTAAATAACACGTGGATGGGCCTAGACGGTGCGCTGGGCTGCGAGAATTTGTTTTGTGCCGCGATCAATGTGAATAAGGCCACGGTGGTTAGGACCACCTCGCTGGTTTAGCTATGACGCGCCCAGAATAAAAGAACAGACCAACTCACTTGCATTGAACTTCCGAATTGAACACAATTGCTACTCTTGAACTCTGTTTCCTGCGCTACTTTGGCTGCCACGCACTAGTGAGATGGAGCGCCGTCCCCCTGATGACGTTTTTTTTAAAAAAAAATAGCAACAACATATTCATCTAACTATAGTACTTCTCCCAACTATATTACTCCTATATAAATTTTGCAGTTATAAAGTTACTGTTTTACCTTTGAATAAAAATTAACTACGAAAACGCAATTACTCCTCCTTTTAGTTGTAATCGCCTCTCTCTTAGTTTTGGAGGCGATGGGAAGCGATTTAACACATATGACCCACCAGTCATAGAGACAACCATCGCCTCCCATTGCCTCCCTACCATCGCCTCCCATCGCCTTTGGCCTTTCTGGCCGTCGGATTGGTCGTTGTGAGCCGTCGAAATTCTCCACAAGTATTGTAAAAAATCTCATCATGAATTATCCATGCCGTCCAACATTTGGACTTCCTGAGTGTGGGTCAGTTGCAGTTGCCCAGCATGAGGAGCAGTGGTACTCAGATAAAAACATCTCTTTCTCTTGCAGTACTACTAAGATGAAACATTCAAGGTTAATCCCTATACTAATAAGCATACTGCTGTAATGTGATTGGAGTGGCAAAGGCACAGTATACTAGTCAACTGAAGAAGCTTGTCCGATCAGCTTATTGGTTGGGCAATGCATGCAGAGGAACTTTTCTAGCTAACCTTTTCATGACCTGTCTATTTGATGATTTTACTTGTCTGGCCATGGATGAGTGCGGTGATGGATCAGCATGAGTAGCTTCTGAACTTGCCACTGTTAGTTGATCAGTAAGCAATATATAGCGACTGAATTCACAAACTGACTGTTACA